>JAJDFE020000289.1:0-44122 GCA_021527465.2 Geoglossum glabrum | reverse complement strand
TCCACCGTAACGGCGACACGGGGGGTTTCGATGAACGAAACGCCTGCGGCTCGGGCGATCTCGCCTGTGTACCACTGATCGGCAGCCCCAGGCTGACGCTGCACGAATGCAGCCCAGTCTGTTGAAGCAGTGCCAACCATGAGGTCGTAGGAGACATCCGGGTGGAGCATCCACGCATAGTTGTTTCCAGCTATGGGCATGACGTTCCCGCCACGGAGCTCTGCAACTTCCTGACGGACATCGTTCAGGGTGAGGACATCAGCCAGAGTAAGTGAAGAGATGGCTCCGCCATCGACCGTAGTGGTTGTCGCGCCAGCTTCCAGAGCTTCCTGAGCAAGAGTCTCAAGAGAGTCCAGCATGTTGTACGAAATGATGTTCGCAACGTCAGGGTCGAAACCCATCAGATACGTATTCGTCTGCACGCGGACGGTCACAAGAACCGCATTGCCATGCTCCGCAGGAGTCAGAGTACGCAGCGAGTCGGACAACGCAACGGCGTCCACATCGACGGTCTCTGCCAGGGTAGCAGTGGCTGTGCTCAGGTCTGCCCAGAAGAGGAACGAGACCGAACTACCAGGAGAAGTGACGTTACCAGGCTTTACGCGAGCGAACTGATCGTAGACTGCCCCCGCACGGAGTGCGAAGAAAGCGTTACGGTCGTAGGCCGCGATTACCTGATCGTTAAGAGCAGCTGTACCCGTAAAGGCATCAGGCATCTGTAACTATCATTTTCCTTTTCTGTAATCGTCAGCTTCGACACCTTGGCCTAGACGCTGGATTGGATTAGCCCCGCCTCTAACATCAGACGTTCAAGTTCAACCTTGTCAGTCGTCTGAGAGATCTTGGTTGCCAGGTCCGAATGATCTGGCCGAGCGGCAGATTGCACTTGGGCGCTCAGGCTGGTCACATTGGCTAGATCGGACTGGTTCGCAAGGGGCTCGCTTCCAGTATCTTCAGCAGCATCTTCAACTTCTACCTTGTATCCGATGCTTTGGAGGGCAGAGGCCACGCTCTCGCGTGTCACTTCCGCTTCTCCTAGCTTTCCGTTCAGAACCGCCGACATGCCGGCTGGATGTCCCAGAGCGATCAACTGCTCCGAGATTGCAGACTCACGAGCTAGGCCGGCTCGTATCTCCGCCTCGATTTCTTCCCGTGTCTGTTGGGCTTTCCGCTCTTCCTTAAGGTCTTTAATCTGCTGGCGCAGTGCCCGGATGATTGGTGACTCCGACTCGTCCACGGCATCGGTTCCGTCTGTGTTGCTTTCGAGTGTCAAGCTCTTCCTCCATCAGTTCTCTGCAAGCTTGGAGATCTTGCAGGCTGTTTACTCATGCGGTCCTGGCATGGTCAGGGTTTCCCTGTAAGCCTGGGTGAGGCACCTGGTAGAACATGGGAATAGGGCACGTATTCCACTCTCATGTTGACAAGTTGTTTAAGATCGACTAGAAACTGGTATGGCAACGGGAGGTCGGTAGTGGCATGGAATGCGAAGGAGGCTATCGTGCCAATATCAAAGGAGCTTCTACTCAAGGCAGTAGAGGGCAAGGCGGCTTCCCGCCTGCTGGGGTCTGAACGTACCCCCAGCGATGAGGTAGTCATCCTCTATCTCGAACCGCAGGATGAGCGTCAGGACAACCTACACAAGCAGAGCATTCGCAGCGAAGTGAAGCGATTGGGTGGAGATGACTGGAGAATCCACATCGCAAGCACAGAGCAGGGCTTCATAGTGGAAGTCAGGCCAGCGGCAGGTGTGGCCCTGCCTTCGGCAATGCCTGTTGAGGTGCACGCAGCGGTAGAACCTGGGCCGGCAGTCAACGGCCAGGAGATTGACATTGACAATCCAGACAAGGTGAAACAACTGGTTGCCAGCATCGAGGGCAACGTACAGGAACTCGCCAAGATCCTAGGTGTTGTTCTCCTTGCAGGACCAATGCTCGGCTAACCCCTCCCCCATCAGCACCCCCAGCCGGGCAGTGGAGAAGAGCCCCCCATCAGCGGGGGGCTCTTCTGTTAGGCACCTTCAGGTCTGAGGGATGCTAGCCCAGGTCTGGTCGGTCTACCAGCAGCATCGAAGCCAACGTAGAACTGGAGCTTCTCCTCATCGAAGAGGTCATTCTCTTGGGCGATCTTCGCCACCTTCAGCTTCACTTCATCGGCAGTCATGCCACTGCCCGGCGCAATGCCGGCAGCAGCTGAGAGGACATCATCTCTGGTCAGGCCACCGCGAGCCAGACCCTGCTCCCCCAGGGCGAGCGCAGCCTGATTGACTTCGCTGAAGACGTTGCGAGCCTCCTGCTCAGACAGGTCACGCTCATTGGTTAGGCGCTGGAGCATTGCCTCGTTCAGGTCGAAGCCTGACTGCTGGGCCTGGTAGGCCACCGTTGCCTCTTCGGCAACGTCCATGAGCTCGGGCGCAGCCTCGCCCTTCAGCACGCTAAACCAGTCACCGAAGGTGACATCCTTGCCCAGGGTCTGCTGCGCCCTCTGCCGGTAGACATCGAAGAACTGGCTGTTCTGTGTGGCCTGCATGAAGACTGGCACATTCTCAAGGAAGATCTGGGAGTCCACCCCATTGTCCAGCATCTTCTTGATGTTCGTGTTGTAAGTGCCGTCAGCATCCTTCTTGTAGCCAAGGGCCGTCAGCGCAGGGCTGACATTCTCGTTGTAGTTGATCCACGCTCGCTCGGGCTCCGTGCCTCTGCCGTAGAAGGCTTTGATTCCTGGGTATAGGGTCTCTGTCCAGAACTTGGTCTTGCGCTGCTCGGCAATGATCTGCTCGGGGGTCCAGCCCCCGATGCGTGCCTTGGCAGCAATCTGTTGCATCTGCGGATCAGACCACATCTTGCCAATCAGGGTTGGGTCAGAGATGCCCGCCTTGCGGGCAGCGTCACGCATCACCTCTGCGCTGAAGGTGTTCCAGTTGCCAGGCATCCCAATGACCTCTTCGGCTGAGGCGGCCTGGCTGCCTTGGGTGTGGGCGTCGAACTGCTTGGGTGTCCAGTTCAGGTGGTTGGGAACCTTGCCGAGGGCAGCTTCCACCTGCTGCACATTGTTGAACTGGTAGGCAACGAAGGTGTGGCTTCCCGGTGGGAAGCGGTAGACCTGATACCAGCGGTACGTCTTGTCTGGCTGCTGCACCTTGACGGTGATGCCACCTGCGAGCACGCCTGTCAGGGTGCCAACTACGGGCGCTGCCGGCGCACCTGGCTCTGCCGGATGAGGGGCAGGCTTCTTGGTTTGCGGGACGCCTGGCTTGACTGCGGCCTTGAGCCGAGGAGTGACAGTAGAGAGGAAGCCTGCCGTTTCCTCAGCTGAAGAGTTTCTGGCCCAGTAGGCGATCTCACCATCATTGACAAGGCCACCTACCTGGCGCAGGCGCTTCATCGCCTCTTCGGGATAGGCGGGGTTGTACCCCGACTGAGGGTTACGAGCAGCTATAACGCTGTTCATAATCACACTCAGGGCTTCCTGGTACTCAGCCTCAGTGACGGCAGCACCCGTCTTGTGCCTACCAGTGGCGAGCGCCTGCGGGTCGCTCTGAATGATCTTGTTGTCAACGAACCACTTCCAGAACTCCAACATCAGCGGGCCACCTTGCTACTCATTACCTCAGTGATCTGACGGAACTCATTGTCGAGCAGTGAGGGCATTCGGCCACTGCCCTGGAACTGCTGCATGGCAGCGGCACGCTCAACATCTACGGCGTCGCCGCCCACGCTGGCCTGGTTGATGGCGAACTGATCCAGCTTGTCGGTTTGCAGACCACCACGCTGCGCCAGCTGGCGCTGCTGTGAGATCCAGTCCCGGTCATCCACCCCTTCGGGGCGAAGCTTGTGCACCGTCTGGTATTCGCTGGTGCTCCTGACGAACTCCAGCACTGACTGCTGGGGATCTATCTCTGCTGTCTCAGCCCCAGTCAACTGGTTGGCAACGTCAGCCTCCCAGTTGGCACGATGGTCAACCATGTACTGCTCGACGCCTGGGCCGAGCAGGTGTTCGGGTGCTACTCCCACCAGGGAAACAAGGGTGCCCTTCACAAAGTCTTCTACTACGCGCTTGTCTGGCGCACGGTAGGCAGGGCCGATGGCTCCACCGCCACCTCCGCCACCGCCCCCTCCACCACCACCGCCCCCGAATCCGGGGTCGATGCCGGCGAACACATCTGCAAGGTTGTCTGAGGCGCTGCCGCCTGGGCTGGACTCGAAGACTGATGCTCTCACCCTGTTGCCCGTGCCTGCACGGGAGATCCACTGCATCAGTCCCTTGTCTGACCAGCTGGCGAAGTTGGATGTGAGGGTCTTGCCCTGCTCGGGGGTAATGAGACCCCTTGATATGAGTTCCCCCACCTTGGCAACGGCACGATCTACCAATGCGGTATGGTTACTACCGCCCCCGAACTGCACACTGTCTGGACTGGCAATCTTGTTCGGGTTGGCAGCAGCACTGTTCGGCTTTACGAAGCCCCAGGCTCCCCCGTTGCGGGTAACGGCATAGGTCAGCGTGGACTGGATGGTGCCGCCCGGCACCCTGCCGCCTGGGCGTTTGTAGGTGAACTTGTAGATGCTGTTGCCGAAGTTGTCCTTGCCTATATAAGTAAGCTTGACGGCACTGGGCGCAACGCCCTGCCTGGCTGCAAATGCCTCTACTACTGTCTTGGACCCACTAGGCGGTGGCATTAGGCATCACTGAAGTCTCCAGTTATCAGTCGAGGGAGGAGTGCGTCGTATGCAGACTCATCGAACAAGGTGAGCCCAAGGTCACGTAGCATGTCACCAAACACAGGGTCAGTGGCTGCTCTGTTCATTATCTGTTGGTACATGGGCAGGAGTAGTTGGTCTCCAACATTGCTGCGAGGCCCACGCCCCTCAGCAACCAGAGATTCTTTGATGAAGCGCACTTCGGGCATCAGATATTCCAGTTCAGCAGGCAGCTGGCCAGTCACGTAAAGCTGCTCTACTGGCCACAGGTTCATGTAGATAAGCTCACCCTCTCGCCCATTCTCCATCAGGTATGTGTGAACCGTTGCTTCTGCCGCATCCTGCATCTTGCGGCGGTCAGTTTCAGAGATGGCACCGAGCTCTGCGAGCTCGTCAATCTCGTTCTTCTTGATAGTCCATTCGGTGTAAATGCCCATCTGCTCCCTGGTGGCAGGGAAGAACTGCGCTGCATCTGCTGGCGCAAACTCCAGTATGCGCTGAACATCATCAAGGTTCAGCCACTCCAACGGCAGCGTGCTCCGCTTCATGGAATAGGCACGCTTCTCATCATCGGTCTTGCGCTGCCACTTGATGTCCAATGGTGACGGGTAGGAGATGTCTGTCCTGCCGAACAGGGTGCTGCGCTGCTGCGCCCAGTCATTCATCACCAGCTTCAGGTTCTCGAAGAGAAGACTCTTCTGCTCTGTGTCTGTACTGGCTGCGATCTGTTCCCAGATCGGGTCAGTGTCCTGCTCGAACTTCTCATAGATCTCGGTCCAGTAGACATTCATTGCCAACTCGTAGGGGTTCTTCCAGGCATTGGAAGACCCATCATCTGGCCCCTCCATCTGGTCGATGACCTCAGAGAATCTGGCAAGCGTGGTCTTCACGATCTTGCGGTGGTCCCTGATTTCCTCTGCCGACATGGTTGCATCCAGGTCAAGGTCAAGGATGTCTTGCAGGGCGTCGTAGGCTTCCCGCTGCCGGTCAATGGCTTCCTCTACCGACTCATAGGTGTCATCGGGGTTGGACCCCCGAGACTCCAGCCACTCCAGGTACTCTGCCCCATGCAGGTCGTCAGACAGGAAGAGGGCGTCCTTCGCCCCATACCTCTCGTTCTGCAACTCGGTGTAGATGTGGTAGTTGTCGAGGGCTCGGCTCGTCGCCTCTTCGGGGTCGTTCCCGAACGTGCTAACAAAGTCAACCCAGTAGTCTGACTCGATGCCAGCGTGGAGGTGGCGCTGCACCGCCACATCGAGAGGTACCGGCTTGCGCTGGCCGGAACGGATCTGGTCAAGATAATCTTCGTAGCTTCCAATCTCGGGCGGTATCCCCGCCTCCCCCCAGAAAGTCTTGGGCTGGAGGTAGGCGAAGATCTCAGGGTGGTTCTGACGAACCCAGGCTCGGCTGTCATCCCCCGTGGGGTCGCCCAGCCAGTTACCGACCTGCTCGAAAAACGCATCAATATCCTCGGGCTTCTTGATCCTCGGGAGGGGCACGGTGGTAAGCGGGTTGCCATCTGCATCGTTGCCACGAAGCTGGTCTGCGAACTCCCTGGAATCCCAGTAGGAGTCAATCGCTGTCATCTCCTGACGCAGCACCCTGCCGGTATTGGGGAAGAATCCTCCGGCCAGTCCACGCAGAATCATGGCTCCCCCGGCCATATCAGTAGCTCGCTTGATGGCCTGATCGGTGAGGGTTGTTATCTCGGCTTTAACAGCATCGGCCTCAGCGCCCCCACCCTGCGCCACCAGGCGCTCGTACCGCTCTTGGAGCGGGAGGATCTTGTCACTGAAGATTCCTTCAGTGGACTCCAGGTAGTAGAAGGCTTCCAGTATCTGGCTGTTGATAGCCGCCTTATCGACATGCTCAGAGAAGATAGGAATGCTGTCGAGGTCGCCAGCAAACGCCTCGTCGGCAGGCACGCCGATCAGTCCGAAGCCCCTGAGGATGTGATGGTACATGGCAGGCGTTAGCGCCTTGATGACCCCTGCCGGGGTCTCGATCTGCCCGAACGGCATAAAGGTTTCCTCGAAGCCCTCAGTCACAGATTCCAGCACGGAGGAGCCGGGGATGGTGATGAGTGTGCCGGCTGGGATGATGACATCGGCTGGGTCTACGTCATCCGAGAAGATGCCCTGATACTGGGCGCTGTCAGTGAAGACATTGCTGTTGGCCCTGGCCAACTCGTCTGGGTCCACATCCAAGCGGTCAGCCATCTCGGCAAGGGTGGTCTCCGCATCTCCAGACTCAACACGCTGCACATCTGCCGCAGGCAGGAACTTGCCCATTGCGCTGTTGATGATCCAGTTCTGTGCGGGGTTCATCCCGATGTGGAGCTGCGCGAAGGACAGGATGCCGAAGTCTGTGGGATCGAGGGGATTCCCCAGGGTGAAGCCGTAGCCGGCTTCAGATGCAGCCAAGCCCTCCTTGGCTTCGGTGGCTCCCAACATGCCGAGCAGACCAGCAATAGCATTCTCTGGAGTCCTGCGAATCAGATAGCCAATCTTGGACAGGGCATCGCCTAGCGGCGTGCCGGTGTCTGGCTCCCGCCACAGCTGGAGCTCATAGTTCTTCCTGTCATTCTCCTCAGTGACCTTGACTACTCCAGTGCTGACGAAGGCTCGCATGAGCCTGTCGATCTTCCTGCCAAAGCCAGTCGCACCCAGCGACCAGTAGCCGCCCACGGCCACGGGCATCTTGTATGTCCAGGTGGACAACACCTCATAGGTGGCACCGAAGAAGGGGATCACGTTGTTCAGATTCTTCACCAGCGTTGGCGCTTCGCTGATGTCATACATGACGTAGTTGACGAGCTTGGTTGCCTTCTCCGTGGCTAGGTCAGCAGCCAACCCATCGGGTATGCCCATGCCCCGCAACCTGTTCAGTTCCCTGCGCCTGATGTAGCGCCACGCCGGGCGCCTGTTGAAGTGCTGGGTGGCAGACTCACCGAAGACTCTGATGTTCCAGTCGATGAGGCGCCGGAAGGCGTTCTTGTCTCCCGAGGAGTCGAGGAACCTGGGATTGAATGGCACTGACGCAATCTCTTCTGGGAATGCTGTGGTGCGAGCAAAGGTGGACTGGTCTTGTGTCAGGTCCGCCAGCTTCCGCTGGGCCGAGCCTTGCGAGCGCAAGTCAATGTTGTACTTGTGGCCGTTCATCTCGGCCACGAAGTGCTTGTTCTCTGCCAGGTTCTCAAGGAAGTCGGCACGGGTAACCGTGTCCCGTGACAGCGCAGGCTTGAGTACGTACTCCGTCCACGCTTCCACCTTCTCGCTGAAGTACCGCTCGATGCGAGCAACATCATCAACCTCGTCAGGAAAGAATCTGCGAATATTCCCCTTCATCTTCTTCCAGGTGCTAGTTTCCATGAAGGACGCTGCGCTGAGGGTGGCTGGTATGTCTTCGCCTTTGGCGGTGGCTGCCATGCGGCGCAGCGCCCACCTGGCGGACGCATCGGTGGTGAGCTCCACAACCTTGCCGCCCCACGCCTGCCCATACCGCAGGCGCTGGCCCTTGGACATCTGCTCTGCCCAGTGGAAAGGGATGACCCCCGACTGGCTGGTAGCCAGTTCGTCACCGAAGAACATCATTAGGTTCTTACCCATCAGTTCGGGCAGATCGTCCACCGGCTTGAAGCCGGGGTCCAACAATTCCCTGCTCTTGATGTCGCTGGCCTTGCTGACTCGCCAGGCGCGCAGGCGCCTGCTCAGTGTGGAGCCGGGAAGCATCTTGGCCTGGGCCGTGTCGAGGGAAGCCTTGTGCATCCAAGAGGCGAGGCGCTTGTTCACCTCGCCAGCACTGCGGAATGTTCTGTCACCGAGGATGTCATCGGCTGCCTTGCCGAAGTTCTCACGCACCACAGCCACCGCCTCATCGGTGGTCTTCACTCCCGTCATCAGGGTGCTGCGCACATCGTCTACCCATTCGCCCTGCTTCCTCGCCCAGTCGTCAGCCTTGTTCAGGTAGTGGTTGGACATGAGCATCTGGGTCCAGCCCAGGGGCTTGGTGTACATGTTGGGCATCTCGTATACATGAGCCCTGATGGGCTCTTCGAGGAGCACCACCTTGAATAGCCACTGGAAGGGGCGCAGCCCCAACATCGCCTTCTTGAAGACAGTGTTGAAAGCATGAAGGGGCTTCGCCCCCAACTGTGTGGTTAGCTTGCTGGCCCAGCCCCGAGGGTCCACTCCGCCTGGGTTGAGCCAGGCGTAGGCCATCTGGTACAGATCCTCGTCTGCCATCTCGGGATACTTCTCGTCACTCAGGTTCCGCAGGCGCTGCACCAGCTGGCTCCTAGCGTTCTTGGTGGTACTTGCGATTCCCTTGCGCGTGCCCACCAGGGCACCGCCCAATCTGCCCGCCTGGTTGTAGCGACCAATGATGTCGTCAACCTGCTTGGTCGGGAACGGCATGGCAGAGGACAAGTTCGAGGGCAGGATGGGAATGCGGGAGATGTTGCCCGCTTCATCCACAACCTCATCCAGACCCTGTGCATAAGCCCGCACGCCTTCGCTGCGGCGGTAGATCTCTACAAGGTTGAACCGCAGCAGCGGGTTCTTGGTGGCATCCCCGATGGCGGGGATGGCCTCATGCAACATGAATGCCTGCCGCTCGCCGGGGTCGAGCGACAAGAACTTGTTAAGGAGGTCATCCTTCTTGCCAACCTCCACGCCGTAGTGCTCGAAGAGTTGACGCAATTGGACTAGTCCCTTGCGGGTAGAGAAGAGGTCGATCTCGTCTGGCACCCCCTGAGTTACATCAGCGGCCCAGCGTCGCATGACGTTGGCAACATGGCCCTCACGGCCAGCAGTCACCCGGCCCAATGCGCCGGCTGGCTTGGTGGGCAGGTCGTTGATGAGGAAGATCTTGGACTTGGATGCGGTCATGTTGTCGAGGCGCATCTGCGCCTTCAGCACATCCAGTTCCAATTGCTTCGATGGTTGCACGGGGGGCACCCCGAGATCATCCACTGCCGCCTGCACAGTATGCTTACCCTGCACGCGACCCAGCGCAGACTGGGCATCATCCAGCGCCTTCTTGGCCTGGTTCACTGCATCCGGGTCAGCCAGGTTGTCAGCCCAGTGGATGTGCTTCATCAAGTCAGCCATCTCCTGGGGATCATTCAGATACTTGCCCGCCTCGAAGAACGAGTCAGGGATGCGGGACAACTGGGGGAACTGTTCGAGGAACTTGGCAGTGTTGCCTTCCTTCAGAAGCTCGAAGGCACGCTGGCCTGCACGGGTTCCCCCGAACCCATCGAGCAACTGGTCAACCGTCTTCGACTTGAACGCATAGGTAACCCGAGCCGAGAGGCTTCTGGTATGCAGAACCCCACCCATCTGTTCCGCCGTTCTAAACATCGTGGGCCTAACACTTCTGGCGGCAAGGGCCATGCGACCCTTGTTCAGCGCAGACACGCCCAGGGGCACCGTCTTCGCTGCCTTGACACCAGCACCAGCACCAGCAATAAGGTTGAGGGGATCAAGCATGATCTCGCCCACCGCATCGAGGACGCCGGAAGTCCAGAACCATGCGGTGTCGGTGGGGTCCAACCCCATCTGGTATGCACCCTGCTGGCCCAGCGTCAGTCCACTGCGCCTGATGGCTTCCTCTGGGGAGCCAAGCCAACCGATCAGCCCACTGACCGGAACCTCGAATAGATTCTCGACAGCCTCCTGGGGAGCATCCAAAAGCCCAAAGAGACCATCATCGTGCAGTTCAGTTTGCTGCTCCCTCTCGGACCAGTTCCACAAGTAAAACAACAACTCATCCTGGTCCGCACGGGACTCCATCGGATGATCCTTCAACCAAGCGAAAGCAAGGGAAGACACCCGGTTAGCGCCACGCTCCTCCAACCCAGCGAACAGGTAAGAGATGACATCCTTGGCGTTCGAGTCGAACTGACTGGCAACATCATTCCAGAACATCTGCTGCACTGGAGTCTCGAACATGGTGCCTGCGTAGGATTCGTAGCCAACCGCATCGGGCATGGCATCCAGCAGGCTGCCGGCGACATCGGCGCCGATACCCGAAGGGCCACCCAACAACATGCTGATCTCGGGGAGCAGATGAATCATCTGCGGGTTGTTGGCGATAGCCGAAGTCAGGATCGGATGGTCAGTCTCGATGGAGGTCAGGAACTCGCCGGCCTCATCAAAGGCTCTCTTCAGAACATCGGGCGGGACAGGCGTAGGCCGCATGTCCAGGGGAATGCGAGTACCGGGACGGGGGCGGGCTGAACGCCCACCCAACTCGAAGGTGCGGGTACGCCCGGTCGAGTCATCGTAGATGTTGACAGGCTGCCCCTTGGCAGCACGCAGACGCTCCCAGAGCTCAGTGTCAGGAAGACCCTTGACTACTTGAGTTGGCTGCGGTGAACGAGCCTTCGGCTCTTCCCTACTCCCCGGTTCTGTCGCCACGAAGCGCCTCTTCTTCATCGAGCGCAGCCTCAAGGCCAGCATCCACATCCCGCAGGTTGATTACCTCAACACCCGCATTCTGCGGGCTGCGCCGCAGCTGGCGCATCTGGTTGATGTAGGCACCGGCCAAGAGGCCGGAAGAGCCAGGGCCGTTGACCAGGTGCTGGGCAAAGCGAAGCCACATCTCCGTGTTGCCGGTGAGGGTGACACCAGCGGGCGGAGGGTTGACTCCGCCACCTCCCGCGATCTGGGAGATGAAGTCGATAGCATCGGGAATGTCCGCGGTTCCGGTGCTGGCCGCGCCTCTAGTGTTGCCACTACCTGCGGCTGGTGCCGGGGCTGCGGGCCGCTGCGTCTGCTTGGGCGCTATCCGCTGCCCGTTCTCCAATGCCTGAACATCGCCCTGCTGGAGGTCAGAGTCGTGCAGGTACGGCGTCGTGCGCCGCTCCAGATCGTGCCGCTTGCTGTTCTTCCCCACGCCCGGCGCTTGGGCCGGCCTGTTGTCAGGGTCAATTCTACCGCCCCTGTTCGGATAGCTCACCTAAACTCCTGCTAGAATCGCGGGGGGAATACCTGGGAGTTCTGGTGGAGCTTCCGCCTCCATCGGCGGGGCAGTAAGCGCAGCCTGGTCGGTGCCCTGCGCGGCCACCGCCTGAGCAACAACCTCCTCCTGAATCTTCGCAACCGCATCAAGGATCGGGATTCCTTTCTTCGCAACAAGGTTCTTGATCTTGCCGAGCAAGATCAGGTCAATAGCCCCAGTCGCAGCCTGCTGCAAGAGGGTCTGCTTCGCAGCCTCATCAATAGTTTCCAACTCCATCTTCCGCAGTTCCTCTGCCACATCAGAGATGCCAGGCATGTTCTCCATTGCGGTCACCTTGGCCTGAAGGCCAGCGTCCGCTGCCTGCATGTGCTGAAGGAATCCCTGGTAGCCACCCACGCCGAAGCCGTAGTCCACCCGGATGGTGCGCCTGTCACCAATGTCCTTGCTGGGTACGTAAGTGTCGAGGAACCGCTTGCCCTTGATGTTCCCGTTGATGGTCTTCTCGACGTTGGGCCAGAGAGTGACATCCATCGTGAGTGCAACGCTCATCAGGTATTCAATGCCGGGACCAATCACATCCCAGTCGCCACCAACAACAGTGTCGATAGCATCGTCCAACTGCTCCAGAGTCTTCGCTGATGTGTAGGTGCCCTTGGCAGCAATCTCTCCCTGCCGCACCTCGGGGTTGCGGTTCAGCACACGACTGAACTGGTTGAGCAGTTGGATGTCCTGATCCACCTGCAACATCTGCATCGGCCCTATCTGGCCGATCTCCCCGTTGGGGCCAAGCTTCATCACAACGTCGCCACCGAGCTCAACCTGGCCCTCGAAGTTGCGAGCCCACAGGGTGGTGGATGTCAGCTTGTCGGCGAAGGCCATCTTCGCTGAGATGAGTCGGCTGATGCCGACAGCCAGTGTCAGCTGGTCCCTGAACCTGGAGCGCCCGGCCTTGCGGTCGGGAGTGAACTGGCCGAAGACATGGCCAGGCACCATGCCCAGGTTGTGGTTGGCTTCCTGATACTGGCCATCCTCAGAGACAAGACACCACTTCATCGAGTCGATGTATTCGAGGACAACAACTGTGGTGTTGGCCCGCTCGTCTTTGCCGAAGCGGTCAGCAGACTTGGGATGGGCCATCCCCCTGGCCCTTGCCTCCTCAATTGGCATCTCGTGCTTGAAGATGAGATCGGTAAGGGCAACGATGCGGTTGTTGACCATCTCGGCTACGCCGGGGTAGCAGGTGCGGGGATCTCTGATCTCGAAGCGAGGCATTTGAGTCTGAAAGTCGGGAGTGACAATGGCCACTCCCCTACCCAGTTGCAGCCACCAGGCAAGGTCTTTCATAAACAGCTTGCCCGTAGGCTTCGCATTGCGAAGGTAGTTGAAGCCGATCTTTTCCAGCAGGCCAGCAGCCTTCAGTTCCCCTTGGGTCTGATCTCGTGGCTCACCACGCAAGTCGGGCAGTCGGCCCGCAGTTGTAGCAAGGTCATCCCAGGCAAGGGGGATAACTTGGACTAGATGGGCGGGAGCCTTCTTTGGGAAGAACTGCCGGAAACGTTCGGGTAGCTGACCCTCATAGAGGTCAAGCATCTCCTGCATTTCCTTGCGCTCTCTTTCCCACTCGCGGAGCTCTACCTGTGCGCTAAGGAGGTCGAACAGTTCAGATGGCATTCGGCACTGGAAACAAGTGGAAAGTGGTGCTATTCCGCACGGACTAGCGCAAGATCAATCCTGTTTGGATTGTCGATGATGTAGGCCGGCACCCGCTCGTCCCGGCCCGCCAGATACTCTGGCTCCATGTGGCTGTAAAGATTCCAGACATCGCGCATCATGCCCCACGCCAACCACAGCGCCATTGGCAAGTCATTCGGTTTGACCGGGTAGCGGATGAGTGCCCGCTCCAGTTCCCGGTAGTATTGCCTGTCCTCGAAGGTGGCTGCTGGCACACTGAATAGACCATCCCGCATCCAGCGGGCTAGGTTCGGGATGCCGAACTCGGGACTGTTCTTCCTGTCATCAGTCATCCATTCATCAATCGCGAAACCATATTCACGGGCTGCTGCCCGTAAGGTGTCATCCCTGGCCAACGCCTTCTGATAGGCGTTGACTTCAACCCTTACGTGAGATACGTCGAATGACTTAGCAAAGGATGCTATAGTTCCTGCATGGAGTTCCGGTGACTGACGCCTCTGCCAGTAGTCCACAAGATAGATGGTCTGACACTGAATGCATCCGTCAAGCACAAATAGCGCTGAGTACGACGCTTTCTTCCCTTCGCCTGCGGCTGGGTCGAAACCCAGGGTCGTATATACCCGACCCCCACACCGCAGGCATTGAGCCACTGATTCTTTCCAGCTTCTGGACTGATCCAGAATTCCGCCTTCGGTTTGATACTGTTTCACGACTTCTGGTGGAAATGGTCGAGAGCCTGGAATCCGCGCTTCCTGCTGGTACACCGCCTCATACAACTCCTCCCCAAGAAGAGCCCGCTGAGATTCCAGAAAGTTCCAGTCCCGCATTTCTGGCCACTCCAAGCAACCAACATGATCGCCTGATTCGTGATGGGTACAATTGTCGAGATTGTGTGCCGGTCGTTTCCTCATTAAGACCGTCTGCCCTTCGGTCTGCAAATCTTCGAGCGCATCTTCAAGCTGTACAAAGACATCTCCATGCAGTGTTGGAAGATGACTACCTATCATCAATACTGGAGTATGAGGCTCCCGACGAGTCATAAACTCGGTCGTGATCTTGTTGTAATCCTTCTGGGTCGTAGCCTCTGACTCTGCCCGATCCAGATCCTGCGGGTCATCAATGATGATGATGTCGGCATCCAGAGACCGGACGTTGCTATTAATACCTACGGGCATCATCGTCGGCGTAATCGCCGCAATCTGACGGCGAGCAACCTCAAAGCCGTCACGGTGCGACCAGGGCCGATCCTCGGCCTGGAATGGGCCATACAACTCCTTCAGTCTGTCGTTGCGCTCGAACTCCGCCATGACCACACCCATCGCCTTCTGCGATGTCTGTGCAATGCCCTGGCAGTAGATGATTCGCACGTCCGGGTAGTCAATGGTCAAGTTGATGAGACTGTGGATGACCGTCATGGACTTGCCCATGCGGGGAGCAATGAGCAGAATGAAAGTGAGCAGCTTCTCCTTAGCAACGATGTCCTCGTTGATGTCGGGCGGGAGCTCGAAGTGCTCTATCACCCAGGCGGGCATGTCCACCTTGCGGGTCAGCGAATAGATGACCCAGTGCAGCGCATGGTGCGTCTTGCTGGTTTGATAGGGCTGCCCGTTGGGGGCGGGGAAGAGCGCCCGGAACTCGGGGAAGTTCTCGGGGAGGAGAAGCCTGCGGGCCTCCTCGCTGTAGGGCTGGAGACCCTGATCCCGTGCCTCCATGAGGGCACGGCCAATGGTTGCCGTAGATGGTGGGCGGTCCAACCCGAAGTTGGCCTTCAGGTCATTGGCAATGTCCCGATACGACAGCTGCTGGCTGTCGATCCTGGGCAGGTTGTCCTTCAGCCACTCAAGGCGAGTCGCCTTGGTGTATGGCCTCACGGGTTAGTACTTGGGCTTGCGGGAGCCGGTCTTCAGGATCTTCCGAGAGATCTGCTTCTTGCCGGTTGGCTTCGGCTTCTTGGGCTGCCTCGGCTTGTGGTCCGGGTCCATCGGGTTGAACGGGTTGGGGATTCCGTTGGGGCGTGCCATCAGCGATGCTTCTTTCTGTTCGGGCCAGGACGCTTGGGCGTCGCGCTGCCGAGCCGGCTACCCATGCTTCTCAGCGACTCAGCCGAGTAGGCACTCAGGCCCAGCCTGTTGGCAACCCTCGGCGTGCCGGTAACCGTTGGCTTGTAGACAAAGGGCGTCACCCTGGGCGTGGGACCACGGCGCTGACTTCCGGGCGTCCTGCGGTCGAAGACCTGGCCTGGGCCATCAGAGCCAGAGGTGAATCTCAACGGTGCTTCCTTGGCTTACCGAAGACTGCCTCTGATGTCTCGATGATTGCCCTTGCCACCGAACGGGTGGCGCCGGGCCTGGGCAGCCCGTACTTGCCAGAAGATGGGATGGCCGTGGTGCGGCCAGATGAGCGGGAGTCGCCGCCCCGCTGCGATCTCTTCGGCTTGTAGGGTCTGCCTCCGGCTGGCATCAGGCAACTTCCTCAGGGGCCGGCACATCGGCCTGGTACCGCTTCAGAAGGTTGGTCAACTGAATGACATACTCATTCGCCTGGAGCAGGCGGGCATCGCCATCAGACTTGATCTTCTGCTTGTCCAGCTGGACTTCACCAAACACGAAGGCCGCAACAGCAGCCACCAGACCAGCAACAGCCTCGGGGTCGAGGCCAATCCCAAACTTGTCGCCAAAGGCGATCAGGGCTGCGGTGGCAACCGTGAGGATGAACTTGCGTGAGAGTATTCTTTCCATGACCCTACTGAACCAAAGAGCCTACGGGCTATTCCGGTTCCTTGATCCTGTTCAGCACATCATGCTTAATCATCTCAAGTACGCCGATGATGACAGCAGAATCAGCAGAACCGAGCGCAGCGAAGGAGTATGCCTGGCTGCCATCCTCCCGCAGGAAGCCCACCATCACCACACCGAACTCGGGGATAGTATCCTCGCGAAGTCCGATGAGCTCGCAGGCTGCCTCCAGTCTGGTCATCCGGCAGGCAAGTCGAGGATGACCTCGCCCTGCTCCCCAAGCAATGTGGATGGCAGTGTGCCAGACCACTTCTCCAGCCAGAGAAGATCGAGGTACTGTTCGGGCGTCATCCCGAGAGAAGCAGCACGCTCCCGCTGCGCTTCCGCCTGGATCTCCACCTGCAACCTCTTCGCTGCCTCAGCCTCAACCAGCTTCTCCTGCTCTGCAACCTCCTGTTCTGCAATCACCTTCTCCTTCACGGACAAGACAAACTCAGGATCGAAGACAGCATCTTCGAGCAGGACGGAGCGGACCTGGATGCCACGGCCATCCAACTGGGGGGCAATGATCTTCTCCACGTCAGAGGCAAGGGCGCCGAGCGAGCCGGCGAAGGCTTCAGCCCTTACCTTCCCCGCCGCCTCTTTGATGGCGTCGATGAAGACAGATTCAACAATGCCCGCATAGTTCGGACCTGTTGCATCCCAGAGTTCCGCCACCTGCGCCGGATCAATGTTGAATACAACCGTACCCCTGACGGTAATCTCTTGTAGGTCCGAGCTCTGAACGTAGGCATTGTTCCTTCCTTCTGCATTGACAGTCACGTACCGCTGCTCACGCACATCCACCTGATGGCTGCGCTGGACAAGGGGGAAGATGAAGGACAACCCGGGCTCCCTCTCCTCATAGGAGATGCCGCCCACAGACCAGATGAGTGACCGATGCCCAAAGGGCGTGATGACAAGGCTGGCGTAGAGGAGTCCGGCAATCGCCGCTCCTGCCGCTATGCGAATTGCAATCTTGCCCTTGCTCATCTAATCACCATCGCCCTTTCGTAGGTGCATTGACCCACGACCTGAACATCAACATCTCGTTCGCCCACCCAAAGACACGGCCAACTCGGGGAGTTTCTAACGCTGGTGTGTATTTCGCACCAACCAACTTCAGTTGCTTTCATCGGTCGAATCCTTCCCTGTCTGTCGTGTCTCTTTCTCCAGTGCGGGATTCCCCGCCAGTCTGCGGAACATTGCTGGTCAACCAGGCGCCCGGATATGGGAACCTGCGGTTCCAAGAATTGGAAAGAGTGCCCTTGACTGTCGGCCAGAACTCTTCCCGCTCCATGATGGCCATACACTCGGTCTGCTCCATTGGCAGGCCGGCAGCCCTGATGCCATCACAGAAGCTGGGCTGCACCCGGCGATGGTTGATCGAGTTATCGAAGCTGGAGGTCTCGATGCAGTCCTTCATCATGGTCTCAGACCCACCACCACGGGTCTTCATGTAGGTCTCCCCAGCACACCAGCCTGCACGCTCAGATTCAACGAGCACGGTACGATTGGCATCGAGTAGGGGAATATGATTGACTGGCATGGTCAATAGAACCAAACCCCCGACCATGACCACGATTCCCGCCAGGGCGAGCAGCTTGTTCATACTCCCCTCGCTTCCAGTAGAGCATGCACGTCATCACCCAACATGGTTGGGGTTTCGATCAGGGCGTGAGCCAGAGCCATGAGCGCATCCTCATGTTCAATCAGGATCTGATGGGCAAGATGCAGGGCTTCGCCCAGAATCTCCTCACGTTCCTGATGGAAGAACTCAGGCTCACGATCTTTAGAGAAGGACAGCTGGTTGCCGTGGCCGAGCAGCACCATCTTCTCGGCACGCTGAGTGGCCGCAGGGCCATCCCCACCATGACCATTGGAAGCCTGCCCGAGCACGATGTGCTCGGCAGCCCTCGAAGCAAGGCTGATAGCAATGTCAGCCAGCATCTCATCGTGGAACGATTGCCAGTCATCGTCCAGGGGCGAGCGTGCCACCATGCCGCCAGTGCGGCCCCTCGACTCGATACTCACAAACCAAATACGCACACGCTCGGACAGGAGCTTGTGCATGACAAGAGCATGGCCGGCTTCGTGTACTGCCACACCCTCGATGTTCTTCGGGTTCTCAGAGACACCGTTGCTCTCACCAAACCGCTTCCATAACATGGCCTTGGTGAGGTTGTCGAATGAAACTAAACCGGCATTCCCTTTATCTCGGAACGAGATAAGTAAAGACTCGTTTACTATGTCCTGAATCTCTGCGCCCGTGCCGCGATAGTGGTTGCGGGCAGCCCACATGATTTGGTCGAGCTCCAGCGAATGCTGAACCTTGCCTAGGTATCCCTTGTAGGTTGCGAGCCGTCCCTCGAACTTGGGGAAATCGACTCGGATCTCACGACCGAAACGCCCGGCACGCTTAAGAGCCGGGTCCACAACCGACGGACGGTTCGTGGCTCCAAGGTAGAAGGGTCGAACCGCAGGAGGGGGTAAGGGCTTGAATCCGGCGATTGCGAGTAGTTTGTTGACGAGGCCACGAGGCTCCTCCATTCCATCCATCATTGCTAAGAAGGCCTCTAATGTGCCCATGTTCATCCCGCCTCCCCCGGTGACGACAACCGGGTAGTCGGGCTCGCTGTAACAACAGTCGGGTATCCAATCTTCCCCATGCCCCCGGAACCAGGGCTCGCTGCCTTCAACCTCACCGCCTCGGTGCCCGAGGCTGTCAATCTCATCGAAGAAGACGATGACTCCCCCATGCCGACGAGACAACTTGCGGATGGTTCTGCCCAGGCTGTGAACCTTGAGGAAGTTGATCCCTATAAACGTGCTGGCGAAGCCACCGGGTGGAATAAGAATCAACGGTTTCGTTGAAGCATTCGCAGCTGCCTTCGCCAACATCGTTTTTCCCGTACCGGGGGGGCCGGTAAGGAGCATTCCCTTGGGCATGTAGCCCCCGGCCTGCGTTACTAGGTCGTCGCTTTCGAGAAGAGCGACCTGCTCCTTAACCCGGTCCCTCGCCCGGTCCTGGCCGTAGATGTCATCAAAGGTGGTTGTCACCGTGCCAGGAGGGATGACCTTGAGGAATCCCACTTTCGTCATCGCATAGAACATGAATGCCATCTGCATGAGGCCGAAGGCCACACCCAGAAGAATCTGGAGGATGGTGGGCATCTGCTCGATGAGCAGATTGAAAGAGAGCAGCCCACACTGGAAGCCGCCCTCGCAGCGGTCGGTGAACATGGAGATGATCGAGCCATACACCCAGAAGCCTGCGACAGAGATGAGAGCTCGCCGGATTCGGTACCGAACGTTGGGATCAACCCTGTCTCGCTGGGTCTCCCAGGACTGCTTGTAGGCTTCTGCTCTGGCTACCGACTCATTGGAGTTTTCGAGTCGGAACCGCCACAGCTGCTTGATGATCTCGAAGACGATGTAGCCGTAGAAGAACCATGCGGCTGGAGTCTTCAGCCAGGGAAGAGGGCTGGATAGTTCCAGCCCGATGGCGATAGCCAGGACAACTGCTACCCGCTGGACGCGCTCGGCGGTGGGGCGGGGTGGTCTAAGCCGCATCTGCAACCTGCTGGGCGAACGAGTCGCCTATGAACCTGGTGAAGGCGGGCGGTATCGCCTCACTGAGCTCACGCACCGTGATGTCCCAGTCCACACCCATCGCAGCCTTCTGCCGCTCCAGCGGCTCATCCCAGGCTCCAACCTCTATGGTGAACCGCAGGTTCTTGCGGCCGGTGGAAGACTTGTACTTGCGGCGCTGCCACACCTTGTGGTTGCAGACGGGCTGGGGAACCTTGAAGCCCTCGATCTCGAAGACCCTGTGCCGGCGAACGTCGAGGCCGAACATGGAACCGCAGAGAACGAGGTCTTCCCTGATGGGGGCGCCAGGTACATTCTCGATCACGTAAGGCCGACCGGAGGCTTGCAGCATCTCCCTGGTTGGGGCGACCAAATCCTCGTACCGCTCGGTGATGTCCTTTACGGCATTCCGGTACCTGGTGAAGTGCTGGCAGGGTGGAGAAGCATGAACAAGATCCCCCCACAGGGTGGGGCCAATGCGCAAGGCATCGGTCTGAACGAACTGAAACGGATAGCTCTTCTGCTCGTTGATGTCCACCCCAACCACCTCGAATCCTGCGAGGTGGTATCCCATAGCGGCGCCGCCAGCCCCGCAGAAGAGATCTAGCACACGCATCTGTGCAGACTAGCACAGACTGGTGAGGGTACTACGGTCTACGATGGGGGCGGTGCGGAGCACCCACCCAGAGGGTCATGCCCGAGACCTTCACGGGCTCAGCGGGAGCCTGCGGCTCCTCCTGCTCGATGTCAAAGTCTTCGTTGAAGTCAGCTGCCGCAAAGTCGGCCATCAGGCAGTGCGCTTGAAGAAGTAAACCACGATGTAGGGCTGCACGATGGAGTGCGCCTGTGAGGCGTTGGTAGGCCCAGCATCCTGGTTGACGGCGGTAGCCGCCTGGTTGGTAGCCACAGTACCGCCCGAGGCGGTAGTCGCATTCGCACCCCCGGTGTTGCTTCCTGCGTCGGCTCGATCAAACGGCGCCGACGTATCATCGGTTGCCCCCACGGGAAGGGTATGGGTATGCGAATCCTGGGTATGGTTGTGGGAGTTTTGGGTATGGGTGTGCTGGGGCAGCCCAGACTGCGCAGCAGTCAGGGTAACTGTCTTGACACCTCCGGTCTCTTCAACCGTATCGAAATCAGCATCGGCCCCATTGAGGCCGACCAACACCCTGCCGGCGCCGAACGCCGACCAAGTGCCAAAGCCGAAGACTGTCGCAGGATTCGTAGAGACTGTGGTTGTGTAGATGCAGCCAACCGGGTAGACATCGGATAACGAAGCGCCCGAGCCGGGCGGTCCCTCCGGGCCTTCTGGCCCCTCCGGTCCTTGAATCCCCTGGATTCCCTGGGTGCCCTGGGCACCATCCTCGCCCTGCTCGCCTTGTTCCCCCTGCGGGCCTTCCGGCCCTTCGGGGCCAGTCCAATCTCCAGCAACAAAAGCCTCGAAGGCTGCGATCAGGTCAGTGCGAGATATGGGCACTGAAAGTGCCGCAGCAACATCATCAAGGATTGGCATACTACCCTAAGAATGGTAAAATAACGTTACCTATTCCCGTGCACTATGAAGACCTGAGCCGCGATGAAATCGCGCATCTGATCCTGAATGACAGAGAAGCCTTCTACCGTCTACTCACCATTGACCACTGGTTGCTACTCCTCGACGGAGTAGCCAAGACCGAGAAGAAGCCCATACCGAAACAGCCGGAAGAGACCTGGCGCAGGATGCTCAGGGAGCAGAAGGAAGAGCCGGCCTAGAAGGCCGAGCCTGCCCAGGCCCAGAGAGCCCAGGCCAACAGAAACAACGCGTAGGCCGCGAGGCCGAAGAGCAGCTTCATGCCTTGGGCCGGTAGTGGCACGGGCAGGCGCAACGATGCGCCAAATCACAAAGACGATGTATCAGCTGCCGGCACCAACGTTCGTAACCCATCATGCCTCCACCGTAGCAGAAGGCGAAGGTGTAGTCCAGTATGTTACAGCTTTGTTAACAAATCATAAATTTGGGAATAAACACTTGCATCCCCCCATTACCCCCCTATAGGATGGGGGGGAAGAAGGGGGGGCTACAGGACACTGCGTGTCCCTTGCCTGCTGCCGGCTGACAAGCCGGCGATACAAGAAGCCCAGGCCGAAGGCCAGGGCACAGAAGAGGCTCGGGAGGTACCCGAGCTAAGAAAGGCCCGCCAAAGCGGGCCTTATGCTTATTGACTTTTCTGGAATTCGCAGGATTCTGCATTGGAAGCCTGTTTCGCCGGGATTTTCAGGCGACCCACACATACATACACATACAAACCAAAGCCCAGACGGGTCGTTGACCCCTTGCTCCCCCCTGGGGGTGGGGGGGGGTGCCCCCACCCCTCTTGCATGGGGGGACTGGCGTCCCCCCCTCCCCCCTCACCCAAACGCTGGCATACTGAGTAGAAAAGAATCGCAGGATAGGGGTTGACACCATGCTCAGCATGGTGTAGTGTGGTGAGCATAGCCACCTAGGGTAGGTGGCAAGGATAGGAAAGGATAGGTAATGAGTGCATATGCCGAGATCACGGCAGACAAGATCAACGATGACGACAAGGACAGTCGCAAAGGTTGGTCGTTTGGGGATAACACCCTAAGCGCGGCAGCAGTCAAGCATTCGTTCAAGCTTGTGGACGATGACGGCATTGTCTACTACGTCGGGTACATCCTGGCCACCAGTGAGGATGAAGCCGACGAACTAGCAGAAGATCTCTGGAATTGGGGCGCATATGACGCAGGCACCGTAGCAATCATCATTGATGGCGAATCGGTCTTTGGATAGGAAAGGATAGGGAACCATGAGAATCGAAGAGCTCAGGGCAGAGGATAGGGTGCAGTTGCACCCGGCCACCGATAGTTGGATGCGTGGCGATAGGTGTGCCACGGTAACCAAGGTTGGCGCCAAGGTTGTCACGGTCAAAACCGATAGTGGCCGGACACTACGTGTCCATCCTGACAATGTGTTTGAGGTTGTGCGATGAGTAGAGGACAACCAAACAAAGTAACCATCACAGTTACTGATCGGGATCGCAAGCGTAGGTATAAGACGGCCCTCGCCAGGGTAGACGAGCGGCACGGCCTCTTTGCGTGGTACGTGCATGAGTATGCCACCGGATCGCAGAATCAAACCACCTACATATTCACACCGATGCTACGAGGCGAAGCAGGTTACGAACACTGGATGAGCAAATGAACAAGTCTCACGCTCAGATACTCGCAGATATAGCAAGTCAAGTAGCCAAGCAATACACCATAGGCAGTGGCGGCAGGTTCACAACCTCCGCCGAGGATGGACAAGTACCAGTGCCGGAAACTGTCGTAGATCCCAGCTGGGATTGGACACTGGACGAAAGGTATCGGCCATGACTGAGCTAATGACAGAGTATGAAATGGTAAAGGCATTTGTCAGTGAACACTATGACGGTTCATACGAAACGCATCGAGATCGAGACTACCCCGGCGAAGGGACCAGGCTATGGGTTACCACCCTTCACGGCCCTGGCGGGCCGTTGGTATTCACCAAAGTTAGCGCCGATGGCGAGCAACTAACGGACGTAACTCGGCCATGAGTACAAGTATCGCAGACTTGGAAGCGTACGCGAACAATGAGACTACGTAGCCTACTCGCCATAGCCCTGGTGTTGATCTGTGGCAGGATGGACATGGATGCAGAGCTTGCAAGATATGCGAGCACGAGTGAAGGGATAGGATGATGAACGAGCAGGATAGGATTGATGTGATAGCTGGCCTACTGCGAGAGCACACAGAAACCAGCGTCGGATGCATATGCTGGCATTGCAATGATGCAGGAATCCAGAGGCTTGAGGATCTAGCTAACGAGGAAAGGATAGGATGATGGATAGGGTAACGACGCGACACGCAAGCCCGCAAGCTTGGCGCAGGCTGCGCAAGAATGTGACACCAGAAGAATTGCGAGACATTGCGAGGGACATTGCTAGCTATGCAGAATGGGAGGCGGCAGGCAGCCAAGACCCGGAGGCATTGCGGATCGGCATCACGTTTGCACTCATCAATTTCAACTGGGAAAACAAGACGCAAGCGTAACGAGGAAAGGATAGGATGATGGATAGGAAAAAGGCATTTGAGGCAGGCAGGCAGGCAGGCCAAGCTAGGAAGAATGGTGACGAGAACCTAGCCTCATTGATAACACGCAAGGAAAAGGAAACGTGGCCCGCATACGCAACCGATGAGCGACGGGAACTAGAGGCGGAGTTCAGCGACGGATACAAGACCGCAACGAGATCAGTGCAATACTTCCGATGAGGCAGGTCGATCTGCTCCGAATGATCGCCAACAAGGGCGGGCAAGTATTCATTACGCTCGGATGGCATGGGCAATACCATTTAGTCATAGACCATGAAACCATTCCGGCCCAAGTATGGCAGCGCTTATTGGATCGCGACGATCTAGACATATTCGATTCGCATACACCTACCGGCAAGGAATTGCGGATCACAGAACAGGGCAAGGCAAGACTAGAGACTTCAGACTAGGGTTACCTATCCAACCTAAGTCTGCATACCGAGGGGGGAGCGCAAGCTCCCCCCTCCTTCTTGTGCTACCAAGCCCACTAGCCAACGTGTGCTAGGCTAATCCGGGTAGCCCACCACAGGGAAAAGATCAGGTGGGTAACCGGATAAAGGGAGTGTGGGCACATGAGCATCACGTTTGATATCGCAGCTACGCCAGAAGAGGCGGAGCGCATAGCCCAGGTATTCGCAGAAACATTCAATGGCCTGGAGCTCATCGACGGTACCGCCGTCGAGATCCTCAACTATAGGGTTGCACCCTAACCTACCCCTGCTACGCTATACTGGGTAAAGTCAAACAAACCTAGTGAGGGGTGCCAGTATGCGCAAGGTAATGGGAATAGGGCTAGCACTCGTGGTAATAGTGGGCCTGGCCGTGCCGGCCCTGGCTACAGGCAACCACTACTGCAAGTACAAACCGTGGCGGTGCACCGCCACCACAACCAGCACAACGACCACGTTGCCAACCGCCACGACCACCATACCCACCACTACAACGGTGATCGAGACAACCACGACAGCTGAAGAGACCACGACTACGACAGTGGTTGACACCACTACCACCACCCAGGCAACGACAACAACCCTGCCTGATGTGACAATCACGATCGAGACCACAACCACAGCACCCGAGACAACCACGACCGAGCGAGTAACAACCACCTCGATATGGGGCACGGTCATCATCACCTTCCCACCCGACACAGCGCCACCCTCCACGGGCGGGCTGCCCTTCCCATACGAACCACCCGTGTCGTACGTCTACCCACCGGATCAGTCCGTCACTACCCCGACCGCACCAACCACCACCGAGGCAGACACCGAAGAGCTCCCCCTTACGGGGGTACCTGGTGGTGTGCTGGCATCGGTCGCCATCTCGGCTCTTGCCCTTGGTGGTGTGCTGGTATTGAGCACGAGGCGGAGGGATGGGTAAGCAGACAGCACAAGGTACAGCATGGGAATCCACCATCCGAACCCGTGCTCAGTCAATCGGGAGAGTGGCGCAGCGTAACGCAAAGACTGCGATCAAGCATGAGTCCGATGTCACCATCGCCGGCAGCGACGAGACCCTGGCTGCTGTGTTCTGGAAACAGTATGCCAAGCGGGATGCCAGAAGAAAAGCCACCCGCATGGTGGTCATGCTCGAAGATGAGTGGTGGAAACTGTACGCCCTGGACACACAGCACAGGTACGGGGTAGAGATCCAAGCCAAGGCTACTGAAAGATTGGGAGTAGTGCAGACTCTTCTCGGTCTGCTATCGTGGATGTCACGATGAGGCTCATCATTGAGGTCAATGACATGACCGAGCTAGAGGCAGAGCAGTTGGTCACCGAGCTAGTGAACTATGCCCTCCACGTAGAGGGTGCCAGCGTTGGTCAAGCATGGGCAGAGGATGATGACTGATACCTGCATCTTCTGCGATGAGATCTACTACGAGGGTGAGAAGGTAGACAGCCTCGGATTGTGCGAGTGCACAGAAGAGGAACAACCAGACTGATGTGAGGTTCCTGCTTGTGCTCGCTCTTGTGACCGGGGGTGTAGCGCAAGGAACCCCGAGCGAGGACGAGATGGCAACACCAAACATCGAGACCATCATCGAGTGGGTACGCAGCGAGTACCCCAGCCTGCCTCGCATTCAGACCACCAACTGCCGGCCCATTGCCGGCTCTAGTACCTGGAGTCAGCACGCATGGGCTAACGGTGCTGACATCTTCGTGACCAAGGCAATAGGTGACGAGCTCAAGCCTCGCCTGCTTGCGCGGTACGGGGAGTGGATCAAGGTGTTGCTATGGCAGGAGGCTGGGCACTTCGATCACATACACATAGACACCTGGCCGACAGGCACAGGCACACCACCCTGTGCGGGTGGCACCCTCAAGGTGAAGCATAAGGATGGGAGCGTGGGCTCCGTGTTCACCGATGACATACACGAGGGAGGTGATGAGGATATGAGATCACTGAGACTGGCAGTAGCAGAGGCAGAGAACAAGGGCTGGTTGACACCAGCCGCAGCTGCATACTGGTTGGCCAAGACCAACAACCCTGATGATCCTGAATGGCAGGACTTCGAGGATGCATGGGCAGGGTGGAAGCTGACCGAAGGGCAGACCATCAAGGATGGGCTGGTCAAGCCAGTCAGCACGACTGGCCCGACAATGGCAGCCATCGCTGCTGACATGGCCAAGCGTCTGACCAACGGCTGATGTATGTGCCGGCACGCAATGCCAACCGTCAACCCATTTGCCCCATCTGTGAGGTTGGGGTTGAGCGAGTCGGTGCCTTCTGTTCACGCTCATGCTATGCCCACTTCCTTGTTGCAGTGACAGAGCAGGCTGGCATAGTGGAGATAGAAGAACTGCTTGACCTAGAAGATATGCCCTGGTATGGTGAGGGTAATGGGCTCGACACCACGTCAGCATAGGTACCAGTTGCCGATGGCAACCAGGAGTACCGACGTATCCGACATAGCCAAGTGTCCCGGTGCGTGGGTACTGAAGAACTTCTATGAGGCAGAGAAGGCAGAGGCCTCGTACTTCCACCTTGGATCTCAACTGCATGAGACCATCGAATGCAGCATCGTCTTCGATCTTGACCTGGATGGTGGGCTCGCCCACCTGAACGCCGGTATTGACCGGCGCCTTGAGGTACTGGCTGCTGCATCTCATGTGCTGGAGTCAAGTAAGCGTGGTGTTGACACCATGCGTGAGGATGCCGAGCGTATGCTCGGTAACTGGTTCAAGTTCGTGCATCCTGATAGTGACAAGCGGCTTGAGATCTATGATGAGTACCATTGGCCACCGGCTACTGAGTTTGCATTTATGCGGCCAGACCTGGGCACCAAGTACCCAGTATGGGGCAGCGTTGATGCCATGTTCTCACGCAAGGAAGCGTCAACCTTTGCGCTCGTTGACTGGAAGAGCGGCAGCAGTAAGCAGCGCAACTCAGATCAGCTGCACTACTACGCATTCGGTATCGGTGAGCCCGATGCTCGGGCTTGGTTCCACCACCTGGACAAGGTGCAGAAGCGCAGCATCATACAAGAGGCAGACCCATACCCCGGCGATGACGCAGTACGTCAGCGCATACTGGCAACCGAGGCAATCAAAGACTCGGTGATCGAGGGCAAGTACCCGAAGTTCAACCCCGACTGGTACTGCAACTACTGCCCAGTGCAGCAGTACTGCCCAGCTGATGGAGACTTCAGGAACAGGGAAGAGAATGCTTCCAACCTACGGCGTATGCTAAGATTGGCTAGGCCAATGACGGAGATAGAGAGAGAGGTAGCCTGAGATGGCAGAGTTGAGCAAGACAGATCAGAGGCGGATTACATTCTTGTCGCTACTCAGTAGCGCATCCAATACCATCGGCAATGATGTTGATGGTGTGTACCAGGTGGCGACCGAATGGCTCGGTCGCATGGAAGAGGACGGGTTCTTCGCTGCATCAAACCCTACCTCGCAGCGGAGCGAGCGCTCCGCCAGGCCGGCCTCCAATTCGAGGCCGTCGAACAGTGGTAACAGGCCAAGGGGCAGGGACCAGCAGCGTGGTGGTGGCGGGTTCAGCGGGCAGTACCGTGACCCCGATGCCCCGCCTTCCGAGAAGCAGATTGCATTCGTGCTCAACAACTCTGATGACTACACAGAGGATGAGCTCAGAGACATGACCATCTCTGAGGTAGGCGATCTGATCTCAGACCTCAAGGGCTGACACGCAGACCCTAGCTAGGGCGCTACGTTCATGGTCTGGCAAGGGGCGCCCGATTGACATACCCTTTCGAGGCATATCCGAACTGGTAGATTTCCGCACCGGCGACCTCGCCGTGTTAGCGGGAGCACCGGGCGGGGGGAAGAGCCTGCTGGCCCTCAACTGGAGTTGGAGATCCGCCGATCCAATCCTCTATCTAGCGCAGGATTCTCCCCGCTCGGTACTACGGCGGCTCACCGCCCTTGCACTACAGAAGAGGGTGTCTGACATCAGCGAAGCTGATGTTGATTACTGGGCTGACAGGGTACGTGGCCTGAACAGGCGGGAAGAACTGGTCATAGCTACCGGCACCCACTCGATAGGCCAACTCGAATCGAAGATCATTGCACTCACCGAGTGGCTAATGGAACCACCGCCACTCATCATCATCGACAACCTGCTGGACATGAAGAGTGAAGGCAACAACCACATGGACAATGGTTTCTATGCTGACCTGCTACCCACTCTCAAGCAGCTGGCCATTGACCGGGATGTGGGCCTGCTACTCCTGCATCATGTGACCAGGGGGGATGAGCATGGCCTGGGCACTGAGCCCTTGCGCATGAAGGATCTCCTGTTTGCCGGCGAGCGGGAGGCTCGCCATGTGTGGGGTGTGTACAAGGGGCATGGCAACAGACAGCTGTTCTTCCAGGTGCTGAAGAACCAGGATGGCAGGGCTGATCCTGGTGGTGGACTACAGGTTAGGCTTGACTGGCAGCCCGAGAATGGTTTACTATACAGCACATGAGAGGTAGGCCACGCAAGACAGCCATCAATGCAGTGGTCACAACCACTGACCCCAAGTACCGGGTGGTAGTGGACTACCGGGATGATGTCAGGTCTGAGCGTTACGTGTGCGTCGAGACCGACGCATTGGGCCGCTTCCCAAGGGGAGCGGCAGTGCAGCTGGACAGCACAGAGATCACACCCACTGGCAGGAAGAGCCGGTTGCCTGGTCGCATCTACCGTGCGAACAAGAAGATTGGCAGCCCCGAACTGCGGGGCTGTGCGTGTGAGTGCTGCCCTCACGTCAAAGGTGTAGAGCCTGAGCCCGAAGACTAAAGGTGAGCTCCTTCTTGCGTTCATTGAAGAGCGAGGCGGATCTGGTACGCGAGTATATCCGCAGCGAGTGGGATGGCAGAAGGTTAGTTGTTTCAATAGTGCTGGTCACCCTCGGGGTGACCGTAACCCATCTGCTTCTGTCAATCTAAGCAGCGGACGCTACCGCTGCTTTGCCTGTGGCCTATCCGGTGACGTGTATGACCTACTCCAGCAACTTGAGGGGTTGACCTTCACTCAAGCCAAGACTACTCTGGGTACTGCCACATCACAGGGAGTAGTCGAGGACACATGGCTATAGAGTACGGTTACGCATACGTCAAGAACGGGAAGATAGCAGGCAAGGTAGTGCACACCATGCTGTCATGCCGCACGATACGCACTGAAGGGCCAGACATGGCTGTCGTCACCGTGACTGATGGCACTGCCATGTGGAGACACCACAGGGCTGCTGCTACGTGGTGCAGGTCATGCCCTCCAGTCAAGGACTGGAACTGGCAGGAGCATGGCGCATGCTACGGGCTCTGGCCCGCAGTTGACATGATAGACATGGGCCGAGGCCATGCCGCTGATGAGAAGATCGAGCGGTTCTGCAACCACTGCCCGGTGGTTGCCCAGTGTGCAGCCTTCGCACTGGTCGATGTCTATGAGACAGCCGGCATCTGGGGTGGTGTGTTCGTGCCCGCCAATGTGGGCGGGAAGAACCAGAAGCTGAGGCTTCGCAGTATCCAGGCACTCAGAGATGTCTGTGGTATAGTCGAGGTGGTTGAGCCACCCGCTGCCTGACCTGGAATCCTTTGCCACCAGCCGTGGCTTTACTGAGCATGAGCTCAAGGAATACGGCATCAGGATCGAGGACGGGGAAGTTGTCATCCCGATACTGGGTCGAGGCGGGGGCGTGTGGTATGAGCGCAGACATAGACCTGGGGGCCATCCGAAATACATCTCACCGGATGGTGCACTACCTCACCTCTATAACCCTCTTGGGCTTGGCCCTCATAGCGATGACGTGTGGTTTGCGGAAGGTGAGTTTGACACTCTCAGCCTGGTCGTTTCAGGCATACCAGCTGTGGGCATTCTCGGAACCCAGACCTTCATCAAGGATTGGATTCACCTGTTCGCTCAGGCGGATGTAGTGCTGGCATTGGACCCTGATCAGGCTGGCGAGACAGCCTGTGCCCAGCTGGCTGGCTGGATAGATCAGAAGGGTGGCAACTGGTCTCGCTTCCTCCTGCCGGAGGATCACGCAGATCTGAATGAATGGTTCGTTGCCAACAGGCAACAGTTCGAGGAGGCAGTCAATGAGTGGTGAAGAGTATGGGGTTGAAGATCTCAACCCTCGCAGTCAGAGCGTGAAGAACCTGGAGATGACGGTGCTACGTGGGCTGCTGCTCATAGAAGCATTCGACAAGCTGGCCCAAGGTGAGGACTGGACCGATGTGCCCAGTGCCACATACCGCAAGGTGTTGGGTGATGCGTACCTGCATGGCAGGGTACTCGAAGAATGCTGGATTAGATACCAGCGTGGTACACTACACAGAGAAGTGCAGGATCTAGCGGCGAACCTGCCGCCCGCTGCCCTAGGCAGAGAGGAGATTGCTCTTGGTCTCGACAGAATCAGCGCTCGGCCTAATAGCCGAGGCAAGAAGCCAGCTACTAAGCGTCCTTCAGGAAAGCGACCACGACAGCAGAGACTTTTCTGAGTGGGCCGATGAGGTCTACGAAGCCTACGAGTTACTGACTCGTAGCATCCAGCACATCGACAAGGCTAGAGCCCTGGCTTGACGGAACAGCAGCCTACCGGGGCGGTTGCAGTGTCTGTGCCCGAACAGTTAAAGATCCTATTCTTTGACGTTGAGCTCAGCTATGCGCTCTTCACTGGCTTCCCTAGTAGGAAGCCTCAGTACCTGAATTACCATCAGATACGGGTGCAGCAATACATGCATTGTTGGGCAGCCCAATGGTCTGGTCAATCCAAGATACATGCGGATAGGCAGACCAGCAAAGAAGCCCTGGCAAGGGATGACTCCCGCGTTGTTGGATCATTGGCCTCCCTGGTACGGGAGGCTGACATTGTGGTAGCCCACAACTCTGACCAGTTCGACGTGCCGCACCTACGGCACAGGCTTATCGTGCACGGGCAGGAACCGCTCGGCCCCGTTGCCACCATTGACACACTGAAGATGGCACGCAAGCTGGGCTTCGCACACAACTCATTGTCTGCCCTGGCCAAGGAGCTTGGCATTGGTGCCAAGACATCCAACCCTGCTGATCTTTGGGATCAAGCCTTCGATGGTAATGACATCGCTCTTCAACAAATGCTGCGTTACTGCCGTAACGATGTGACCATGCTGGCCCAGCTGTTCGAGCGGCTGAGGCCGCACGCTGTGTCCCTCCCTCGCATGGTTGACGGCGAGGGTTCCTTCTGCCCTTACTGCGGGGCAGTTGACTACCAACGCCGGGGCAGCCGGCGCACCCATGCGGGTACTGCGCAGCAGTACCAGTGCAATGCCTGCCAGCGCTACTTCAAGGACAAGACCAGCGATGCTGGTCGCAGACAGATGAGGCCGTTGTAAGATGGGGCAGATGAGTGAGCCCACATACGAGGTCGGACAAGATTGGGTCATGGGGTTCTGGCGCCCGGCTGAACCGGGCAGCTGTTGGGTATGCGAAGAGGAGACAGACTACGCCTACCTCGACATCAGCTACCAGCATCCCGACTGCGAGATGTTCCCATCTCCGCAAGGAGATGTGAAGGTGGTGAAGGGAGTTGTGGTCTCAGTTGGGTGAGCGCTTCCATCTCGGCTTGCGCCTCGGCTAGCCGGCCCATCCCCACTGGTGTCTGTATCCACTTGAGCAGATGCCACGCCATCTCCAGTGCGTGGGTGGCCGACGCTAGGGCGTCGAGGTGTTGCTTCTCCCAGTAGGTACCGAAGGCAAGGGGCTGTTCCCCTTGCTGCATCAGGTGTAGGGCTTCGGCTTGTAGCCGCTCCATACTGATCCTAGCGTGGACTACATGGCCCAAGACATCCAATACGTGAGGACGTACCAAAGCAAAGCCCTTTCTCTTGAAGGCTGCACTCTTTACTCAGCAGGTTTTGCTCTAGATATTAAAGCACAGTATCCACGTTATGACGGGTTGAGGATGCCGCCTGCTGGGCGCGACCATAGCAAAGCCAGCCCCAAGATGGGGTCATTTTACAGGAAAGAAATGACCGTCACGGTCCAGTGACAGCCTCAACGAGATTCGGGGCTACCTCGATGAGCCCCGCACCAACCAGCACCATGACAATGAACAGCATCCCGCGCTCCAGGCGGGTGACACGCTTAGCTAGGCCAGGATGGATGGGTTCCTCCCCATAGATCCCCCTGTATACTGCCTCCATGAGCTCACGGTCTGTCAGAATCTTGATTGATTCTGGCCTGCTTGGTTCCTGTTGCTCCATCGTACTGGGAACATATGGAAGATAAGACTATTCCTCGGTGGCTGAAGAGACTAGGCCCAGCCCTTGCGGCGCTGGGCGTGTACGTTGGTAGCTACTTCATCTACTGGCGCTAGACGTTGGCCTCGTAGACGGCGGTAAAAGAAAAGAAGTCACCCGTTGTCCAGGTGAAGGGTGCAGTGCTGCTGAGGGCGGCACGGATAATGTTGGCACCCGATACTGCCTGGCGAAAGACAGTAAAGGTGTTCGCATCGGAAAGGGCCACAAACCCGACATGGACGGCGGTGCCCGAGTCATTTAGGTAGGCATGACCAACGGGCTGAATCTGGGTTGTCAGGTCTGCGGTAACGGGAGTGGACAGGAGCACGCCGCCCGTGATGGCGGACGAGGCGCCGAACAGGAACGAGTATTCAACAATGACTGTGTTGCCGATACGCACGTATCGCCCCACCTCCGTACCGGAGGTCTTGGTTAGCCCCGTGGCCGTGGGTGTCCATGAAGTCCAGGCCAATCCTTGCAGGTTGTGGCCGGCAGTGCCGGCGATAGTGGCGACAGTGCCGGTACCCGTCACATCAAATTCAACGCCTTCCGCCGAAGACAGCCGAATGTTGTCGTGTTGGGTGCTGATGTGAAGAATGCCGTTAGGAGTGAAGTTGCTTTGAGTGATAAAGGTAGTGATGGATTCTGGCAATAAGAGCATGGTTTGCATGAGCACCTCGCCTGCAATCTCCATACTCGGCACTGCCAGGTGCCGATAGAAGGTGTTGATGTTCTGCTGGCAGAACCGCAGTACGTTGTCGAGGCTGAGATCTTTCTCGGGCAGTGGCCCGAAGAACGGTGCCTCAGGCATCAGACGCTCGTGGCCGTGGCCACCTGGCGCAGCACCAGACGAACCATCGGTGAGGTCGGCATGTCCTTGATGATCTCAACAGCCATGATCTTGACGGTCAGCTGGTCTGCCGAGCCGGAAGCAAAGTCCACGCTGCCTGTGCCATCGTAGTTGTCGTAAACGGCAACGAACCCAACGGTGGCACCTAGTGTCAGCATGGATGAGGCGAAGGTGTCAGGGTCAAGGATCTCATTGTTCATGCCCACTATCTCAGTGCCGGAGATCAGGAGATCCCACTCCTGCACCATCACTCCAGTCTCGAAGGTGACAAGCAGCGCCTTGAGCGCAGACTTCACGGCTGTCTTGGTCTGGTAGATGAGCTTGTATCTGAAGAGCCGGCCAAGGGCCGAGATCCATGAGGAACCAAAGCCAGAGGTCATGTCATCATTGACAGAGTTGATTACATCGGTGAAGGCCCCATCATCTACGCTGATCTGTACGGTCCACTCCTGGTTGGGTGAGCCCGAGGTTCCGGTCGAGGGATCAAAGACTGCCTCCACCCTGCTAATCCTCTTAGTTTCCATCGGCAATCCGCCATCAAAGTAGTTGGATTCCAGTGTATAGTGGGTCTCATCATCACCGAAATTAGTTACAGTATCGGGGTCGGTAGAGAGGTCGTGTTTGATTCTAGCAATCCTGTCTGCGCCAAGGAATATCATTGCAGCAGCACTGGCGGAATCGAGGACATTAGCCATAGTAACGTAGGGGCCATTGGCCAACTCCGTTGCCCAAGTCCAGGCGGTATGCAGCCCGCCCCTTACCGCATCCCAGATCCACAGTCTCTTGTGTCCACCGATGTAGAGCAGCGAGCCTTGGCTGCCGAGCAGGGCGAAGGGGGTTTCATCGAGGGCGGAACGCCCGCCAAGCAGGGAACCAAGGGAGCCCATGCTCCCCTGTGTGATGTGGTAGAGCACGATCTCAGCTTCAGTGCCGTCATTCTTGATGACGGTCTGCCAGTCAGGTGAGGCAGAGATGACCACTGAGCCAAGATGGTAGGCAATGGACAGGGCCACTGATCCTGACGGCAGGGTGGCTATCGGGTTGCCGATGTAGTTGCCGGCACTGTCCCTGTCTACCCGGTAGACGAAAGCTTGCGGCTGTCCCTGCTGTCTGGTGTTCTTCACATAGTAGACACCCTCGGGGGTGCTGATAGCAAGGTGCACGCTTCTGCGGAACAGGGGCGCAGCGCCAGCGAAGCTGGCCTCATTGAGGAAGTCTGGCCCCTGCCCATCATCGAAAACTTCCGTTACCGAAGGCCCAGCCTTGTTGACGGTGTAGACAGAGTGACCGTCATAGAACATGAGGGCTCCGTTGTGAGTGAAGATGTTGGAGCCTGGGTATGCGAAGTGGCCGGTAGCAATCCAGGCCACATCCTCTACGTTGGTGGTCGGGTTGAACCGCACGATCTCTGGGTCAGTGGTGATGATGTAGAAGTATCCATCCCCCGGGTCGTAGGTCATGGCCAGGGGCTGGTCATCATCGTCAACACCGGAGTTCTGCCCGGTGTCCCTCACGAAAGCATTGGAGCCTGGAGTCCAGATGTACACGTCGAAGAGTCCCGAGTCTGTGGTCTCAGTGAAGCCAATGGCATAGACGATGCCGAGATCTCCAACAGCTGTCACGCAGTTGTCGTGCAGGTTGGTGTTGGCTGCATCCACCACCTGATTGGTGGGCACCACCTTGCCCGGTTCACTCCAGGTATCCATGTGGTTGGACTGGAAGTAGGAGTCTGTTTCCTGGCCGGCAATGAGCGGCTTCCACCACCTGGCGCCAGCAGACCACGACGTTTGGTACATGGCAGTGTTGTCGCCTCGCGACTTCTGAGCTACCACATCAGACTGGTTGAGGAGGTTCTGCTGGATCTCCGCCCTCACGAAGCGCCGCTTGTAGGCGCCCTCTTGGTTGCGGGCTATCCGGGTGTAGTAGTAATTGTTGCCGCCATCCCTGAGGATGAAGTCGAAGTCTGTTGCTGTGGCAGCCATGTCAGCCCCTGCTGAAGAGGATGCGGCTCGGGCCTCTGCGTCCTAGCTCTTCGCTCATGTTCTGCCTGAGCGTGAGGAAGTCACGCCACAGCCGGTCGCCTGCGCTCCCCCGCTGGTTCACCGCCTCAGCGTTGTCCTTCTTGCTGGATTCCAGGGTGGTCTCAGATAGCGAGGCGCCAAGGCAGATGGCGGCTGCACCCAGTGCGATCAGGTGAGTGAGCTCGGTGTCTGCTTCATCAGCCTCTGCGAACTTGGCACGGTAGGTGTAGTAGCCGGTGCTGCCATTGATCCAGTCGAATTCGGCCAGCTTGCCCGTGCTGGCAATGGTGGTGTGTACTTCCCACGGCTGCCTGGTCACCGGGATCTGATGGGCCGTAGGCCCGACAATCTGCCATGCACTGACAATCTCTTCTACTTCTGCCGGCACTGCGTGCTGGCCATCAACCATGTCAGGTGCAGAGATGGTTGCAGTCACTACATCGAAGATGTAGGGCCATAGCTGATTTGCTATAATGGTGTCAATTGCCTCGAAGATCTCATAGCCCGTGACCATCGGGCTCTGCTCAAGGAGAGCAGCATCGAGGTCGCCATCTGATGCAACAAGGGCAGAGCCGAGGTATCCGTTGACACCCACCACCGCATCGGTGGTGATACTCAGAACATAGATGACATGGGCATCAGCCCGTGTGTCTGGGTCGTAGACCGAGAGGGTGCGACCCTTCTTGACCTGAACGCCCTCACCGGCCAGCAGGTTGAAGCTGACTGTCTGCCCAGAGATGACTTCAGTAGCGTTGGCAGCAGCACGTATGATCGGGGGCTGTTCCCCCAATCCTGCGCCATAGATGATGGATCTAGCCCTGGAGACAATTGCGGAAAGTGCCATTCATAGGCAACAAACCTGCCCCCAGGGCCAGTATTCCTAGGCTAGACGCACTTCTTTAGGACAGTGCCTGATATGTACCAGTAGCCAGCTGGGGCCAGTGTCTCGATGATGGTCAGCTTGTGCGTATATGCCGGGGCAACGAGGTTGCCCGTGGTGTGGCGCTGGAGTGCGCCCGGCCCACTCATCTTGCTCAGATGGGTGATACACAGGTTGGAGTAGGCAACTGCCGGCATTGCCATTGACGGGGCTAGGAGCCCCACTACGATTGCGATGGGGGCTACCCATCGACGGAGAAGTCTGCGCATACCAGACCTTTCTTGTTGTTAGGGTGGCCCCCCTTATGGGCGCCACATTTTCAAGGGTCTCTGACCCTTGACGAGATTCAGCTTGGACTCCAGATCTTCAATGATCTCTGCACTGGAGCCAATGCTTTGGCTCATATCTACGAAACCCCTGAAGAGGGCTGCTGCTTCCGCAATGGTGAATGTGATGGCCTTGCGATCCTTGACTGCTTGGCTCAGGCCGAGGATGGTGTCCTGAAAGCGGACCTCATCACTCATCGGTCCTCCCGTTTCACAGCCTCCAACGCAGCCCGCATCCCCAAGTGAACCGCACGCAGGATTGACTCTTCTGGGATATGCCCTTCCCTGTCGGCGGTAGCGTTGACCATCGCAGCTATGGCGGCTTCTACGTCGTCGTCGGTGGGGAAGGAAGCCCAACGGCGCGCGGCGTCCTTGACAATCAGTTGCAGTCGGTCGGCGTGTTCGCCTTGTGTGGCGTGTAGTTGGTCGAAGTAGGCCAGGGCTTCGGTGAGTTTGTCTTCGTTCACTGCTGCCACATTGCATCTCCCAGTCCGAACGGCTCAACTACCAGATCTCTTGGATCTCGCCTCAACTGTAGGGCTCCGTCTGCTCGCGCAGCCTCGGCTGTTGGTGCAGTGACAACAATCATCTCAGCACCTAGAGCAGATCCATCTTTGGTGTGTGCGCTTGCACGCACTATGAACTGTGCCACTTACTCCTCCTCTGCGATTAAAGCTTGCAAGTCAGCAATCATTAGGCGCACCTGATCGGCGTTACCGATCTTCCATTCACTGCACTGATGAGGCAATGCAAAGTAGGGCTTAACGCCCTTGTCTTTTCCCTCGCCCCATACGTGATCCCAGGTGCCGGGGTCTCGGCCCTCATCGAAGAAGACCATGCCTTCCTCGTAACCACTGTCGTAATCAGCCATACCCGCAGGCTACTGTGCTGCACGCAGTATGTCAATGGTGCGTTTGATGCCATCCTCAAGGCTGACCTTCGGCTGCCAACCCAGCATGACTCTCGCCTTCTCGGGCTTCGAGTTCAGGTAGAAGATCTCGCCTGGGCGCTTTGGTATCGTATGCCAGTTGATGGTGCCCTTCCAGCCAAGAATGTTGGCAATGAGCTCAGTGAGTAGGCGGATGGTCAGTCCGTTGTCTGGCCCGGTCACAAAGATGTGACCGAGGGGGCGCTCTTGTAGGATGGCAAAGTAGAGGTCAATCAGGTCATCTATGTAGAGGAAGTTGCGCACTGGGCTCGGCTCCCCCAGGTTCACCACATCGCCGGCCAGCATCTGACTGATGATGCGCTCCATGACAAAGAAGTTGTTCTTGTCCCTGCCGTAGGTGTTAGTCTGCCGCAGGATCACATACGGGAAACCGTATGCGTACTTCATGTAGTGCAGATACTTCTCTGCTGCCACCTTGGCTACTGCGTATGGTGCAGCTGGATGTTGCGGTGTGTTCTCGGTGAATGGCACCTCGAACTGCTGCTTACCGTAGGTCTCCATCGTGGAGGCCATGAGGAACATCTGGAAGTCAGTGCAGTATTTGCGGCAGGCTTCGGCCAGCCGCACTGTGCCGATGTAGTTGACATCGGACACGTCCTCATAGTCATCGAATGACCATGCCACTTCTGTCTTGGCTGCCAGGTGCATGACGATCTGAGGATCGAAGCGCTTGACTGCTGCTTCCACATCTTCGAGGGATCGCAGATCCATGTCTGCTTCTCCAGGGTGGAAGACCACATGGCCGGCGTCGGCCAGTCTTGGCAGCAAGTAGGAGCCAATGAACCCATTGCCTCCAGTGACCATGACTCTCAACGCAACGCTCCTATTGCTCGTTCCAGTTCGGGGATACTGGGCCACTCAAAGGCACCATCTTTTTGATACTCCTCAAACCACCTTTCGCTGTTGGCAACCAAGAACGCCACCAGTGCATCCAACTTGGCCGCTGCGTCTGCGGTTGTTCGACTATGCCGGCCCGAGCCGGCACGCCTCATGGCTTCAACGGCTTCACTGCGAAACGACATTCATCACTCCTCTCAGTTTCTCAGCAGCAGCCTCAATGGCTCCCGCCCTCAACAACTCTTGCCATGCTTCGCTGGCCTTGGCCCTACCCTCTTCTGATTGCCTGTACAGGTAGGTGTCATCCCATTTGGCCTTGTTCGCTATCGGGTGCCGATGCTCGATATAGGTGCGGCTCAGGTAGCTGACTCGCCCCACATTCAGGGCGAGAGACATCAGCCAGTTGTCAACAAAGTCGCCGGTTAGGGTGGGCGGTAGGTAGTAGCCCACTGCATCAACCCACCTGCTGGATACAAACGAATGGGTGGCAGCCCTCTTCCCATGTATGCCGTCATCGGCGTAGACAAGTCCGATGCCATCAGGCCAGCGCTCGAAGGACTTAACTACCTCATCATCCCAACCAGTAGTGCGGAATCTAAGGTCATCTGCACACATCATTAGAATGTCGTACTTGGCACCATCAGCAATCTCATTCCATGCAACTGGCAGCGGTACCCGCTGCCCTTGCAGGAGCGTGTAGCCACGCTCTGTCAGGTAGCCGCCCCGGTACGGGTCGTCATGGTCTATGCGTGCGATGATGCGCAGCATCTCTGGATGAGTGGCAGTGCTGCGTGCTGAACGCACCATCTCCTTGAAGGAGGCAGCCCTCCCCCTGGTGGGTGTGGCAAGCAGGATTCTCAAAGCCCCACCACAAGACCGACGATTGCCGCTACGCAGATAGCGATGAGGACAGCCCGGATCACATACCAGACCGGCATGTTTTCAAGCATCCACTTCTCGTCATCTAGCCACCTCACTTTGCGTACTGCTTCCAGAAGGAAGGCAGCCCACGATGGAGCTCAATGGCTGGGGTCTTAGACCAGCGGATACCAGCCTCCTCTGCCCATGCAGCCATCTTGGACAGCCCAATAGCGAAGGGAACCTTCGGCTCGAAGCCGAGCAATTGCCTGGCCTTGGTGTGGTCGCAGAAGGCGTGCTTCACCTCATACCGCTCAGGCAGGTTGACCATCGTTGCGTCAGGGAAGATGTCCCGTATCATGCGAGCCAGAAGCTCGATGGTGACTACGGTTTCACCACCAATGTTGAAGGTCTCCCCTATCACATCCTCCTCAATGGATGCAACCATTGGGTCAATGATGTCGCTGATATAGGAGAAGGCGCGGGTCTGTAGCCCGTCGCCAAAGATGGTGAGCGGGTCGCCCTGCATGGCCTTCCGCATGAAGATGCCAATGACATTGCGGTAAGGATCACCGATGTTCTGGTTGGGGCCGTACACGTTGTGCGGCCTGAAGATGACGTAAGGGAAGCCGAAGACTTCCCCAGCTGCACGCAGATCCTGCTCTACTGCAAACTTGGCTATGCCATAAGGGTCTTCAGGCTGAGGCCGCATGTCCTCAGTGAAGGGCGGTGTCTGCCGCCCATACACAGCCATCGAAGAGGTGAACGTGAAGCGTTCCAGAGTATCAAGACGCAGCGCAGCATTGATGAGCCTGGTGCTGGCAAGCCAGTTGTTCTTTACGTTGTGTTCCCGCACCCAGTGCGAGAGTCCTTCTGCCGCATAGGCAGCCAAGTGCCAGATGTGGGTGAAGCGGAAGGTGTGAAGGCGGTTGAAGTCAAGCTCCAGGATGTCGCCCGTTACCCGCCATGCCCGTTGCGGGACATTCTCTATCCAGCCCCCCGAGAGGTTGTCCATTACAAGGACATCGTCACCTTGGTCTAACAAGGCTTGCGTCAAATGGGAGCCGAGGAACCCGGCTCCTCCGGTAACTAGGTGGACAGCCATCTCGGCCCATCCCACCAAGGGAAGTCGTAGTCCCAGGTACCAACCCTGTTCTTGCTGACCCAGGCGCTGGGCACCTGCTCGGGAGTCGTGCCAACCGACTCCCCGTAGTCATAGATGTAGAGGGTTCTGTCTAAGAAGCGGTGCTTCAGCACCCGCTTCCCAATCTCGTATGACCACTTACGGTCATCGAAGTAATCGTTCCCAAAGGGAACGGAGCGAGCAAGGGATGTCCGTACCGGACAGGTCTGACAGACTCCCCTGAGCTTGTTCGTGGGCCAACCCTGGACATCAGCCGTATGCGTGATCTCATACTGGAACTTGCCCTTGTTCAGGTAGAGGATCTTGTAGCCCAGGTAATCGATGTCTCTGCGCCACAGGGCGTTGAACGTCTTGATAATGAAGGCACCTGACAGCCAGTCATCGTCGCCAACGGCGACTACATACTCACCCTTCGCCTCAGCGAACATGCGATTCAGCTTGTCACCGTAGGGGATGCTATCGCCAGGGTAGACCAGTACTTCGAACTGGTCAGCGTATCCTTCCATCTGCTCGCCAATAGACCAGAGCAGCCTAGAGAGGAGGTCAGCCCTGTGGCTGACCGTAGGTATGCATATAGTGAGTAGCGTGCTACTTATTGGTGAGGGCTCGCTTGACTTTGCGGACTGCATCAGGACTATTGTAGTCTACCATGTCCTTCTCCCTGCGATCCCACAAGTCTTGTTTATGGTCTGACCTATCCATAGCAACTTTGGTTGTACCGTCCGGCTGCTCGCCGGCACGGCGCTTCTCCCTGTACCGATGCAAGTCCTTCTCCCTCTGACGCAGCTGGCCAATGCCAGTGCGCTGATCCCTTGCTCCACCGGGCACGGTGGAGAATGCAACCGTGTTCCAGACACAGGGCTTGCAACCCTCTACGTATTCAGGGTGAGTTCTTAGATGAATACTCATTGCGTATCTGCTCGAACAGCTGACGGTTCTTCTTGCGGAACCGTCGCCAACGCCACCACCACCTCATGTCACGGTGTAGCCAGCGCCCTGCAAGATGGTCTGCTCACCTGCGGTGACTGTGTAGGTCTTACCCCTGCGGAACAGAGCCTTGCCGAAGTCTCCGCTGCCAGCCTTCATCAGGGCGAGGGTGTTGCCGTCGCCGTTACCGTCAACGAAGGTCTCTGTCTCGATCACGCTGTCATCAGCTGCAAGGATGTAGACAACCTTCCCCACCGGGAAGGCCAGGCCGTAGTCGCCCAGCCTGTTCTGCACTGGTTCATCCCTGGTTGGGGCTGTGAATGTCGGCACTAGGGGTAGAACCACCGAAAGGATGGGGGATTCCAGCCCCATCCAAGAACGCTACGTAGTCCTTCATGCCCATGAGGGCACGCTTCTTCTCATGCATGAAGATGGCCCGAGGCTCATACCAGATCTCGCAGCCGATGGCTCGGATGCGCTCACAGAAGACCAGATCCTCACCCTTCATGGCATCACTCTTCGGGCTGTACACTTCCTCCTGCCAGTAGTAGGCGGTGGTACCTTTCACCATCCTGCGGATGGCCTCATACACATCTCTGTGCACCAGCAGGCAGGCGCCGCCTGCCGCCTCTACCGTGAAGGGCTCTGTCTGTGAGGGCAGCACTGCATACGGTGCGAGCACCGTTTCGCCCCGGTGGGGCACGTAGGCGTAGGCGTGAGGGACGACTCGCCCCTTTTGGTGCATGAAGGTCAGGCCACTGACCACTAGGGCGTTCTTTTCCTTGGCTGTCTTGAGCAGCCGGATGATTGCATCCGGTTCCCAACTCATGTCAGAGTCAATGTTGAGTGCCCACTCTGCGTCTGATTCGAGGAAGGCCAGCACGTTGTTGGTGCGGGCATAGTTGATGAGGGCAGAGGAGCCAGCTTGGATTGGTTGCAGGTGGGGCAACGCCTTGTAGCTGTGCGCCAAGGACTCGACGAACATCCTGGGCAGGAACCCAGGGTTCACATTCAAGGGCATGATGCTGCCCTTCTTTATGCGGCGTTCAGTTCCCAATACCGCTCAAAGTCGATTTTCGAGATGGTGATGTTCTTGATGTGCCCGGTCTCAGCATCCGGGTTCACCATCAGGTCAAAGCCGTATTCCTTGGCTCGGACGAAGAAGCCAACATCCTCACCCGCAATACCATCATTGGTAGTGAGACCCTCCAGCAGGTCGAACCAGCGGTACTGCTTGTGTCTTGCCGGCTGCATGGCCTCGAAGACATCCCTGTGTATGAGGACAGAGGCGAAGCCTGTGGCCGACACAACCACTGGCTCATCGGGGATCTTGTTCATTGCGAGCCTGAGCTCGGCAGGGTCAGGGTCACCCGGATAGAAGATGGAGGGAACGGGCTGCTGCCCGTCCTTGAAGATGAATGCCAGACCACTGACCATCTTCACATCATGCTCGCTGGCTACCTCCCACAGCTTCTGCGGGTGGCCTATGTCAAACACCATGTCGCTGTCTACGAACCACAGCCAGGGGCTGCTGCTCAGTGTGAGGAAGCGCTCTACCGCAGCGTTGCGTGCATGAACTAGGAGGCTGCTCTGCACCCTGTGCAGCATGCCCATTGCCCCAAAGTATTCGAGGTCTCTGACCGAGGCAGCTAGGCTGACAGCAAACTCCCCGTCTACGTAGCCGGGATCGCACCAAGCTATGTCTATGCGTTCTGGCATCAGAATCTATGCTTCAACAACTTGAGTTCGGTGGCGGCAAGCGCCATGTCCATCTCGCCCCGGACGGCCCCAAGCATGACGACGGCCTCGTCGTACTTGATGATGAGGTGGGGCAAAATGTCTTCGAGCATATACTCGATCCCGCCCTTGTTCGCTACCGCCCACTGCCATTGGGGGCTGTGGTAGTGTTCAGACTTCTTCGGCCTCACGTTGCCTCCGCCGTACCGCTCTCGAAACAGAAGCAACACGTTCTCGAAAGTTCCCGCCACCTGGACGCGAGGACACCAAGTGGTGCGAGCCAAGTAAATGCCAATGCTCCCTTCGCCGTCGATGAAGCCTGCGGCATACTCGGGAGACATTGTGAAGATAGTATAGCATATGGAGAAGGGCGAGGAACCCTCGCCCTTTCTGTTGACAGGCCATCTCCGGTGGCCCCGAACTAATTCACTTGTAGGTACTGCTCTAGGAGAGGTTCGCAGCAAACACGGTAATCGTACCCGCAGCCAGTGTGTCGTTAGTCGTAGCAGTGAGGGTGGTGGCGGTAGCCGACCATCCAACACCACCAGAGGTGGCAACAGCAGCAGCATTGGAGTGCGACAGGATGACAAAATCAGGGGCAGCAGAAAGGCCGTGGGCCTTGGTGCCAACCGTCTGAATGGTTGTCAACGCAATCGTGAAGAACGTAACATCACCATTGACAAAGCTCGAATAGAGTTTGTCAGCATTCTGTGCACCATTCGAGAAGGGACTAGGCATTAAGAGTTAGTTCCAATCGAAGATCCACAGAGTAGGTTTCTCGCAGCAGCAGTTCGGATCACACCGTACGCAAGGTACGCGTGCCAGCCCAACGGCATGAACCGTCGCAGCTTGTCCGTGATCGGACCAGGCACAATGTGCGGAGGAATCGACACAGCCTTCCCAAAGCCATCCTGACCCAGGATGTAGTTGGAATAGACATCGAGTCCACCGTCGCCCTCGTCCACCGTAACGGCGACACGGGGGGTTTCGATGAACGAAACGCCTGCGGCTCGGGCGATCTCGCCTGTGTA
>JAJDFE020000028.1:0-108941 GCA_021527465.2 Geoglossum glabrum | reverse complement strand
ATGCATTTCTGCGCCTCGAAGAATAATATCGACGTCGCACGTATGCTACTAACCCATAAAGCCTCTATAAGGACTAAGGACAAACAAGCACAGCTCCCAATCCATAGGGCAGCAGCGATCGGCTCCGTTCCCATGGTTAAGCTCCTCATCGAGAATAGGAGCCCGATAAGTCCTGTTGATATTTCTGGTCTCACCCCCTTGCATCACGGTAAGCTCACCCTGAGGGACTCTCCTCCGTATCATTCCGGTTTTCCAGGCACTGACGGTTTCCGCCAGCAATTTCCGAGGGACGGGGAGATACTGCGCTTCTTCTCTTGAAATCCGGAGCAGAGACAGGGGTACGGACCAAGGAGGGCCAGTTGGCCATTGATCTAGCGCCGGATTCCATGGTACCTCCTCTCTAGTTTTGCCCCCTTTTAACAACGCCGTCTAAATACTTGAAAGATTCGAAAGTTCATCTTGCAGAGTGCAGAGCGCGAGGACATCGAGTTAAACGTGTAGCGGCCGAGGGAGTCTCCCAAATGCATATCTAAATGTAATCCAAGCGCCGTAGTCGCTAAATGCAGGTCTTCCGAGACATGTGGTAGTGTACAATAAAGCAGAATCGGCAAGCCACAAGCTATAATGAGCAATCACTCATTTCATGGTGCTGACGACCAGTTCTCGATACATCTGCTTCAGATCAGCAACGTCCGCTCGAAGCTCCTCTACCAGCTCGCTCTTTTCCCCTAGCATCTCAAGCGTAGTTTCGTATCTTTCGTTCATCTTTAACAGTGCTTCTTCAAGCTCCTTGACTTTCTCATCTGCTACACGCTTTTGTTCAATCTCGCGCATAAGGGACACCACCTCCTCTCGTGCCTCGTCGCGCTGGGCAGAGAGTCTAGTGAGTTCCTCCTTTGTAGCCGCTTTTTCACTCTCGAGGCGTCGGACAGCTGCACTCATTCTCTCTACGAGTTGTACAGATGGCCCTGCACCGGCTGTAGATGCAGAGATCATATCATTGATGGTCCGGTGCTGCGACGATGGAGAACCAATGCCATCGAAGAACTCCTCAGGCTCCGCAGTTTGTACAGAAGGTGTTCCGGGACTGCTGATTCCATTCAGTGGTATCGAAAACGTCAGGGAATCTTGCCTCGCCAGTGAAGCACTAGGATCCGATGCCTGAGGCTGCTGGCCCCACGTTCGGCGGCTTATCGGCGAAATGGCTCCAGGATCTAAAGTAGAGATACCTTGTAATCGGCGATTTTGAAGAGCTACAAGGTCAGAGTTTGAGCCCTTGCGATTAGTACGGGAAGGAGACTGCGTTCTGGAATGGGCGTGGCCATTTGCTTGCTGCGCTAGCTCTGTACGACACTTGGCTCTCTCGTCTTCTAGTTTCTGCAGCAATTCACGTTCCCAACTCTTCCGATCTTGCTCAAATTGAGCCCTGGTGTCAACCAGAGCAGCTTCGGACTGCTTAACCCTTTGTTGCAGCTTCTCCACCCGCTCCGTGCTTTCAGCTAGATCTTGCTCAGTGCCACGTAATCTGGTAGCCGATGTTTCGAGCTCTTCTTCCACCCGTTTTGACTTGAGATTCTTTTGGTGGTCAGTTTCAACAATTCCATAGAATTTCTTTCTAGAACACTCACTACTTCTCTGGCCTTCTTTCTAATTTGGCTTTCTCTGGTAGATAGATCATCTCTCTCCTTCTCAAGACTAGACACGCGTGACAAGAGGGTCCCTTCGATGCCCTGCCAATTTTCGCTCGCAACAGCATATTGGGTTTGTAGAGTCTCGATTTGGCGGAGGAGGTTTGCCTGAGCATCACTCGTCTCTCCGGTCGACACTTCCTCAGCCCGGGTTCGTAGGGCTTCCAATTTGCTCTCCAATATCTACGCCATATGTGAGTAACTGCATCAACGAAAGTATGGCTAACGTACCGACTGCTCCCCTCTGAGCTCTAGTTCGAGTATTTTCGCTCTTTCCTTTTCTCGCTCAATCTTTTCCTTCATAGCTCTCACTTCAGCACGATGTCTCTCCTCGCTTAGCTCCTTCTCAATCTTTGCATTTATGAGATCATCCTTTAGTTCCACTACGACCCTCTTCTCAGCCTCAAGTGCGCCAGTCTGTGCCTTCGTTTCCGCGTGTTCAGCCCTAAGTACAGCTTCGGCCAGCTGGGATTGCAACCTTGCTATCAGTCCGGCATTCGATTCCTGCTCTGTCCTAAATACCTCGATCTCCTTCTCTATCGTAGAAAGTACTTTAAGTTTTTCGTTCGCACGTCTCTCTGAATCCATGGATCGTTTCGCCTTCTCCTTTGCATCCAACGAGTCTCTCTCTGCCTTTTCCAACCGCCGTTTTAATTCCAATACAGCTTTCTCATCCTCAGTAGATTTTGCTCTTAGCCTCTTTATAAGGTTGATGTATTTAAGCTCTGCCTTTGATAGTTTTTGCCCCTCTTCCATTAACGCCGCGATTTGCTCCTCCTTCCCTGCAAGTTTTTTTTCGAGACTCCCTGCCTCCGCCGATGAGCTGGCTTTTCTCGCGTGTTCTGCAGACTCTCTAGCAAGATATTGAAGTTTTGACTCGAGTGCATCGATACGTTCTGTGTACGTGTGTGCCTCTTCTCGCCGTCGTAGCTCAGAACTCTCGTAGTCAGACCGCATTTGCGACATGAATGCTTCATACTCTACTGAAGACCTTACTACGATAGGTTCTAGGGTTGCGGGCGGTTCTGAATCAATAGCAGCATCTTGCGATGACCTCGTAGATTGGCGAGGTGAAATTGTAGGGTGTAATTCCAGAGAAGGCCCCGAGGAGTCATCGGGTCCAAGGCTAGACGGGGCTGCTGGCATCGGGCTCCCAGCAGCCACACCCACAGCTTCTCCGACTGTTGAGCAGGTGGAAGTACTGCCGGTCTCCTCAGAGACTCGCTTTGCGTCCAGGGACTTTTTATCACCGATCACTCCCTTTACCCCCTCAGTAACTATCTTATCTATGCTCCGCCGCGGGGTATCTGTTCCGGCGACCGAGTCTCCTCCCATAGCTGGACTGGCTGCTCGAGAGGGCAAACCCAAAGACGATGCGGGGCTGTCACTCCTGCTAGCACCACTGCTCTTGACCACTGCTCTTGCTAGGCGTTCCTGCAAGCGATCTTGAGCCCTGCCAGAGGGTGTTCGCGAAAGGCCTATTATAAAATCAGCAAATTGTTCAAAGCGAGAAAGGACTTCGATATTTCGAAACCCACTTTTCTCTGGACCAGCGGTAATAGGCAGAGCCATCATTGCCGACTTCAGTCCGGGCTGCTCTGGCTTCTGCTCGGAACCCGCGACCGAGTAAGTGCCTCCACCCCTCGCATTCCTACTCACTGCGTCGTCACCGTCCGCAAGGATAGTGTCAAGTTTCGATTCAACACCAGCAACAGCTTGCTGGAGGAAAGAGCCCCATCGAGAGGAAGGCTTGGGGGGTTGCGGCGGGGAGGCCATCTATAGAGACAGGTGTTCGAAAAACGAAAGAAATGAACCGTGTCAATATCCCACCCAGGCCGACGGGGCAATTACATGAGTGCAATATGCGGGTTCACGGTGGTGGACACCAAGGAGCCTACACCAGATAGGCGGTGTTGTACGTGCTCGCGGATACGTTGCAATTTTTAAGGATACGTCAGCCCTTTCGCGAGCTACAGCTTCAATCTCGACTATAAGTTATTTACATCATGGGTCAACTAAAATTGCCGCTTATATAAGCTAATAATTGGCCCATCCTGAAACGCCATTAAAATGTTACACTAGGTGTTAGTGCGAGTAACCAAGAACCATCGCGTCGATACCTACGCTGCCTGCTCTACGTGATCGATACCAACGTTCTACTGACTTTTCTTCACACGACCATCCTGAGTCTTGTCTGTGATGGAATGCCTGTCTCCCGAATTGTCTACCTCCGGGAGTGCGAAGATACTCATCCTGTCGGCCCGTTTAAACAGCGCTAGAGCCAGATGCCCCATACAATGCAAAAATATGCACCTAAAACCACTGAGAAGAGAATCAAATATTAAGATTAACGTCACCAACTTATTCCCACCACCAGATGCCTACGTATAGCTTCTTATAAGCCAGGCCCCATCTACATAGATTAGACTGCCACGAATAACTCACCACCAACCGTGCCCCTCGACAAGGACACCCCATGGCTCACCGATCCGCCTCCTCCACCTCCGAAGGCTAGAGCAATACATATCGTCCAACGTCCACATACCCATACCCCCCAAACAAACAGTAAGCCCTGTCGCAATTAAGGTCCGCGTCTCCCTCAACATCCTCTCGTCTCTCCGATCTTCTATGTCCTGTTGAGATTCTTGGAATGGTTTTGTTACCTTTGGGTCTAGCAACTGTTGGCGAGCTTTCCCGTTTTGGCGCACAAAGGTCGAATGTCGATTTCCATGACAAACATGCTCCGCAGTAGTACAACGACCGTCAACAAGGCGTAAGCGTTTCGGTGAAATGTAGGGTCTCGGAGATAGTGGTAATAGGGCGATAAATGCTGCCAATCCAGCTAACTGCATGGGATCTAGTCGAGAGTACTATTAGAGATGTATTAGCGACGAAGCCAACCTCTCATTGACAAACGTACACTTGAGAGTGCTATGGAACAAGAAGCTTCCGGTGCCAACCAATGGGTATCCAAAGAAGCTGACGGGGAAAATGGTATCACGTCCATGTTTCTTGCAGTTTCGGGTCCCTCTAGTAGCTAAACACATAAATATCAAGTTCGTCAACGAGTTAACGATTTCCGCAGAGTAGTAGTCCTGGGGCTCAGGTTAGGATAGCAGGTAAGTGATCCCACCGGTCGCACCTCTTCACACCATTTCAGAGTTGGCATTATTGGGTGCCAGTACTTGTTGCGGGCTGGAGGACAGGGAATAGAATGTACCCCAAAGGCCATCCCAACCGACGTTACGGGGAGTAGTGAATGAAAGGGCGAAGGGACCAGAGTACTGTTAAATGTTGCCCTGTGTCCCGGGAAGAATCCCCAACTGGGCTTCTGGCGTATGAGGTAGAGAAGTGCACTCCACTTCGTACACTACTTTGGTATAGGGTATATAAGTTTTGTTAGTACGCTGCGCCGCATCGGGATGTGCGGCACACAACACAACACTAGAAGCTAGAAGATCCTGAAAATCGGTATTCTTCTTGCCTACATATTCGCCTGTCTTCTCCAGCTTTCAGAAAGAAATTTGAATATGTTTCGGTTGAGTTGTGGAGAGTCGGCTTCTTGAGGCAGTGCAAGGGTCAATGAAATTGATGTCCTGAACCAAAGTACACAGTAATAAGCGAACCCACTACATTTCAAATCCCACAGTGAACAGCTGCACGACGATAACCTATCGTTGGTTGACGATAGTAGGTCACGCCCTATTCCCTGGCGCGGGGTTGGCGCTCCCATCTGATCCGATTCTCATACCCCATCCAGCAGGGACACCGACGAAAAAAAAAACAACGATCATGTCGATCCCAAATGAGGCACTCCAGAAGGTAAGCCAACCAGGCCATGCAAGTGCTCGTCTCTGACGGCTTTTGCTGGTGTCAAAGCTTGTGCAGGAAATAGAGGGTCGTGCATTGCAGGCCCAGCAGCAGATCAACGTTGTAAAGGCGCAGATTGCCGCAAAACAGCGCGACATCCGTCTTCTACAGCTAACATCAAGCGAGGTGGGGAGTCTGCCAAAAGGCACGAATGTATACGAGGGAGTGGGGAAGATGTGAGCAAAGCCCCAATCGCGCCGTCCCTCGACGGGTATTGAAAGGTTCGATAGGTTCATCTATAGTCCCATGGCGGACGTTGGCAAGAGACTCGCGACGGAAATAGGGGAGTTGAAATCAGATATTTCGAATCTGGAGAAGAAGCTGCACTATCTAGAAACAACCCACAAAAATAGCCGAGACCACATGGAGCAGATATTCAGGACTGGCGGAAAGGCGTAGGACAAGGAATTTAGAACTCGTGTTTGAAGATCAATGGGTCGGTTCGTCCCAGTGGCAATAGCTCGATGCGTGCGTGCTAGGGGTAAAAACTCTGTGCGTGCATTACTCCATACAATATATGTCAGTACAGTCGAGAGCCACGCTGCAAAGAATATGGGTCGGGGCCAAGTAGATTCTATTCTCACGGCGCGATTATTCACATATGTAAAGATGGTCTGGGTAGGGGGTTGAGCCGCGTATTCATATTCTTTGCAACGCGATAATTCTTGTAATGCGAGGTTCTTTCGGCGCGACTCGACTGGATATGTATAGTACGTAAATGTATAAATATTTATCTCTCGAACCTTTTTTTTGTTGGTGTGGCTGGGCACACACCGCACCGTTGGTCTCAACCATGTCGCGAGTTATCCCGGGCTGACTGCATACTCCGTAGTAAATTAGTAAATTGCGCCATGGAACTCCGTATGAAGGAATATCCGTATCCCGGCAGACGCACCACCATATGCAACAAGTGATTTTGCCGGATCCCTCGCTCGCTAGAAACCCGCGCGTGTGGTTTTGCTGTTGTGGGGGCGCTGGGGCTTGTGCAGACGCAATTGCAGACGTTGCCAGCGAGGGTTTTCAACCAGACCGGACCAGACGCAGCTCTCCATACGCGGTGGGGTGTTGGTTGATCGATGTGGTTGCCTGCAGGTTTGCAGATGGAACGCAGTCGGGGTGAGTCACATAGCGTGCTCTAGATCAGATTCCCCCCGAACAAACACCGATGCAAGGGGGGGAGAGGAGGCAATTTTGCGCGGGACTTCCGTCGAAGGGAGGCTTCCAGGGTTCCTTCACCGGAACTCTGGGCAAAGCTGGAGGCAGCTTGCGAAGGCGGTAGGGCAGCAGAGGCACCATGTCGCAGGGCGTAGGGCAACCCGAGTCGTGCGGAGCCAAAGTTGGATCCAGCGGTTGGCGATCCAGCCACCGCACGCTAACTTTGGCGTCAAACGAAACGGCTGAACTCCGTGCAATGCAATACGGAGAAGTAGAAGTTGCAATTTTGCGCAGGACAGAATTCTTACGGCATTACCCCATACGGGGGGAATGGCAATGGCAATGGCAGTGGCAATGGCATCCCAGCACCCCAGCCATCCCAGCCTGAGATAGGGGCATCGAGGCCAGCAAATTTGGTTGGGCGGGCAATTACCGCTAATTTCTCAGACACGAACGGGTGCAAAGGAGCAGGGCCGGTGTAGTGGCTGTGGTGGTGGTGGTGATGGTGGTGGTGGCCGGGCACTAATGCACTGCACTATTGATGGGTATGGTGGGTCGTGGTTCTGCTGTTGGTGGTGGTGGTGGTGGTGGTGGTGGTGGTGGGTGCCGTGCAGTAGTACAATATTGTACAGTAGTAACGGTATCGTTGTCGTTGTCGTGTTGGGTGGCCGCCGGACGCCGGACTTTGCTTTGCCTCACTCCCGCTAGTTGGGAAAGCGAAACGCCCATGTCGGTCCGTCTCACGATGTGCGACTCCCACTACAAATACCCCTCCCATCCCCAATTCCTGCCCTGTGCCTCCTCCCACCACCTCTCCACCCTGCGCCTATTCGATACGCATCGTTGCATCCGCCCCGTGGATTCAGCCTTCTGTTTTTGTTCGCCTCTCTAGCTACCCGTAGAGGCACCTCCGTTCTTTGCGCCGCGCCAGATTCGCCGCCAACATGTCCTACGAGTACCTGGACGACTCCCGTGGGTATCTCCACCCCCGTGAGCCCGTCATTTTTGGAGCCCGTCCAGTACGCAGTCGCATGGTGGCAAGCGAAGGCTATGCACGCAGGCCACTCTACTACTCTACTGCCTCCGGTGGGCTCCTGTCTCCAGAGTACGGTACTGGCCTCCACCGTTCTCGGTCTACTGGTCCCCGCACTGGAGGTCCCCCATCGCCCGCGCCGGTCATCATCAATCACATCACTACGGACGATAGCCACCATCGAGGGAGGCCTTTGAGCATGTACGAACCAGACGATGAATACGAGCCCCGCGACATCAGTCCCATGTCCTCGCGAGGGCGCTCTCCGCGCGGACGTTCCCCCCGGCGCTATCACCGCCATTCGCGCCCTATCTCAGTCTCCTACTCTCGCGAAGTATCTCCGAGTTTTCGCACGGTCGAGGAAAAGTTAGAGTATGAAGCCATGAAAGAGAAGCTGAAAAAACTCGAGCTCGAGAAGCAGATGGAGGAGGAGCAGAAGCGCATCAAGGACGAGATATTGCTCAAGCAAGCCAAAGAAGCGGAGGCGAAACTAAAGGAAGAGAAGAAAAAGAGGGAGATCTCAGAGAAGGCAGTGGAGGATTTCAAGCGGAAGGAAGCCGACAGGGTTGCGAGGGAAAAGAAGGAGAAGGAAGAAAGGGAAAAGGAGTACCAGGAGCGGTATCGAAAAGACTTGGAGAAACTTGGCCTTACAAGCAGAGATGCCAGCCTGGTCGTCAGAAAGGACATGGACCTAAGCAAAACCACCTTCACCAAGATGGCTCGGAGGCATATCTCAATCGAGACGCTAAAAGTATACGGCGTCAATTGGAAATTTGACGAATATGTGAGAGCCTCTCTCCACACACGTTATTAATTGGACCCTCCCCAAGCCTACACACCACCCTCTCCATATTCTATTCATACTAACTTATACGTCTTTCAATAGGACCCAGACTATATCATCATCAAACGCTGGGTGCCTGAGCACGAGCAGGAAATATTCTGGGAGCACACACGCCAGATCCGAGAGGCTCGCAACAACGAAGAACGCCACCAATTCTTCTTGCGCGCCCAAGAAGAAGACCGAGCACGACGAATGGCTGAAGAGAAGAAGGCCAAGAAGAAACCGGTGAAACGCAGCTTCTTTTACTAAGGAGGTAAAGCGAAACGGACATCTTGAGGCTTTCTGGAAACCTAATCGGGCTGAAACTTTGGTTGGCATTGGTTGTTGCGGCACTGGCGTTTTTTTTTTTCTATGTACGAAAGATCGATCATCGCATATTCTCTCCTCTTCCCCCCTTTCCTACCTTCCATACCATTCTCCGCCTCGATCGAAAGAAGAGGACGAGTTTCCCTATCATGTTTGGACGGAAATTTTGCGTGCGTTTGTGTTGTGTTTTTTGGTCAAAGCTTTTATTTAATCAACTAGTAGTTATATCTTTTTGAAATCGAAATCAGAGATCGCCACCACCCCACTGCTACCCGCCCACACCCAACCGCTCATACTGCTTATTTTTATTTTTATTTTTAATATTCTCAGATGCGAAGGTTGAGTAGATTGGTTTGGGAATTTATGTCCTAGAGTGAGAGGGGGTTGTCTTGACGTTCTGTTTAACTCTGGGAGAGAGAGAGAGGGATAGAGAGGGGTATGTGGAGGGCGAATAAGAGGCGTGATACCATCAAGCCACAGAGAAACTGCGCACAAACTACCCCACGCCCCATGCAGTACCTCCTCGTTTTCTGGGTTGGGAACAAAAAAAAGAAAGTAAAGCCATAAACTTCCAAATGCGTCACAGTATGGTGTCATTATCCCTTCCCCCCCACCCCCGCTCCGCCCTTCTAATCAGTTCTTCGTACAACGTCCAAGCTAACGCCGAGGACATGGCCTTTCTCGCCATCCTCAATCCCAGCCCATCGAACAGGGAGCCTAGACCGTCCTTATGCACCATCAACTTCGCCGCATGTGCCATATTTCCATATTCCGCGGGTCGGAGCTGGATACGTGTTTTAACTGCGTCAAAGGGGTTTGTCAGGGCGGTAGCAAGGCCGGCGGCGAGGACGCTAGATAGGGAATTTATGCTAGCGGAGGTGCTGGCTTTCATGGGTTTCTCGGTAAGGGGCGTAGATGGCGGTGACTGCGATGGCGGGCTTGCCATCAGGGAGGCAGTCGGCGCTAGTGAGCTGAGCTGTTTTTTCGCCTGTTCGTAAAATAAGACGTAGAGCCCTGCGTAGGGCGCATCGCGGATCGCTGTGGCTCCATAGCCAGAGAAGAATCCCCGTAGCCCCTCTATGCGGAAGATGTTTGTCGAGGCGTGCCAGAGGGAGCGGTAGGCGTAGTAGTTGGACTCATACCTGACCTTGATGACCGTTATGGGCATCATCACGAACCCTACAGATGCGCGAGCCACCGCCCCAGTAGTGAGATTCGCCATATTCGACAGTTTAGGCAACGCGGAAGAATGGTTTGCCGCAGCATCGCTGCTCCCTGCCGCCATCGTCGACGCGGTCGTCGTCTGCGCGGTCACAAGTCCCCTCGACGGCAACAGGCTCGACCGGGCAACATATTGTCTCAATCCATTGAGACTCGAAAAATACAAGGCAGACCCTACGCCTGTTCGTAGCGCTGAAGGCAATGTTCCTCGCCACAGCTGCCTCAGCGGCTTTGGCCCTTTTACTATCTCCTGGACTGTCCCAGAGAAGGAGTTCGAGCGTGACTGTTGCACGCGGGTCTTGAGGAGATCGGCGGGCTGGAGCAGCACCGCTGAGAGGATGCCTGACCCGAGGCCGGCAGCGAAGTGGAAGGCTATAGCCACCAGTGTAAGGCATGCGTCAGTAGAGGCCAGCCTGTATGTAAGAGGGCGCAACAAGCATCAATAACAACATGCTTACTCGTAGACGACGATCGCTGTGACCGGTGATTGTCGTTGGACATTCCGCACCGACAACGACAACTCCCCCTCCTCCGCCTCCTGGGAAGATACTAAGTCGTTTGTGCGGCGCGTCGCTGTCGCGTTGACATTATTGTGGGGGAAGGAGGGTTAAGGTGCTCTCAAAGGCCGTTTGTTATATATCCCCGGAACAATTACTTGGTTAATCCACCTACACAACCACCGCCCAAACTGCTCGACTCATCCGGCTTATTAATTCGAGTTTTCTCACCTAATAGCCGTTGCTACTTTTTTTATTCTTCGTAATACTACATGCTACCTTTATCTAGACCTGCGGATGCTCCATAGACGTAAATGCGTGGCACCATTGAGATCCCTCTGGCACACGGGCGTAATGAGCAACAGTATCGCTTCATTTCTACGAATACACCCGCGTTCCAACGCTCAACCATCGGAATCAACCCAAACCAAAATACCTGTCTTATCCATCCTCATCCCCTCCGTGGCACTTATCCGCAGTGTCTTGTTGAAATAGCGATCCACAACCTTCAATTGGGGCTGAATCCATGCCCCACGTACGGTGGGTAGCAAGTTGAAGTGAACCGTGTGCCGGCTGATGGGGAGGATTTGCAGCGAGCTAAGTTTGGGTCCACTAAAGGCAAACTCATCGTTTGCTTCCATAGTGATGTTGAACGTTAGTAGATGCATCGTTGGATTTTCAATGGTAAAGTCTAGATGTATTAGTGATGGAATGACGGAGGAATAGCGTGTCGAAGCCAGCACCCGCGGTTCACTGCTGGGCACAAGTAGACGGGGTACCGCTAGGGCGCTTGTGTTGAGCTCAGTTCCTTCTCCCTTCCTTCTCCAGTAGATGTTGAGAGCTAGATCAAGGGTGGCTGACCGCCGGTCTTCAAGGCTGGATTTCTTAACGTCGAGCAGGAACCGCGTTTCCTCAATCTCATTAGGTGCAATCTCCAATACCCCGGTACCGTCTGGATTCTCATGCGTGATAGAGCATTCAACGCCACCGTTTACACACAAAACTGGCAATTCGACCCTCTCAATTACCAAGTTTTCTGTGGCAAACGAGGCCATCCTTGCAGTCAAGCACCACTTTTGCGCAATTCCAAAGCCTAGCCCCTTACCGTCATCCTTGTCCGATTCAACTGTATCCTCTATCCTAAAGTAGGTTGGCCACCGGTCTGGGTGGACCCGAGGAGAGAAGTCGTAATTGGCCTCAAAAGGCCCGACAACAGGCAGGTTAACCGTAAGGGTTTTGGAAATGGGGGTGTCCCGATCAGATAACAGGTGGTACAGAACCCTCAATTCTAGGATGTAATCTGCAGCAACAGACGAAGTATGAAACGAAAATGTTTCCACCGTCTTTGCGGCAGGGACGAGCTTTCCAATTACGTGACCTGGGAGAGAAATCGCTGATAACTCATCCAATGTTACTCCTGGCTCCTTTGGCGCCACTGCCTCGGGCGTTTCTTCAGCACCTTTTGTCCAGGACAGAGCCGGAGCTGATTCAAAGTCACCTAGAATCCGGACTTCTAGAGATGCCTCTGTCTCCCCGTCCTCTTCGTTTATGACTTCGACATTGATAACGACTCGTTCATTCGTGTAAATCTGTTTTTTCAAATCCAAAAGCCTAATCTGCATCTTCGGCGGCTTTGGGAGGATTTTCACAACCCCAGTCCGCTCTCTACCAAGTCTCTTTTTCCTCATAACACCTAGGTTTTCTGTCCACCAAACCCCGGTACTATCGTTTTCATCAAATGTGAGGACGTAGTTAACGTCAAAAAGGTCTGTAACCACTGAAAACGTTGCAGAGACAACGCTCGCGTCGCCTGCTTCTCGCAACATAGCCGCAATCCCAAATACTTTAACCTGGCCGGGGCGGAAGCTCAGGTCTGTAGTACCCACTAGGCAGCTTTTCCCTGAAAATTCACTTGAGGGAGAATCTTCATGAAGCAGAATCTCCACAAGTTTAGGAGATTTCTCAGGCGCATTTACCGGCCCTGATGCAGTTTTGTGGCGTATAACGGCCGTCTTCAGACTGCCATCATAGGAGAGCCTTATCTCAGATAAGGTGACTGGCAAGGAGTCTACCTGGGCGCTTGATGTAACGACGAGCTGTGAAGCCAGAATTTCACCAACATGGCTTTCAGGGCTCTTGAAAGCATACCTTGACGACACTGGTGCATGGTGAGCATTCACGATATACAGGCCCTGGTAATCTACCTAGAAGGAGGACCACTTACAGAAGGATATGACATCACCCGCTCTCAAAACAACCGAAGGTTTGGACTTTACAGTATCTAGACCAACTAGGCATTTTGCAAGATCATACTGCCAGGCAGGTCTTGGAGAGAAACCTAAAGCATCAATTAGCATCATTGAGACATGCTACGGCGCTAGTGACACAGTGGACATGTTGGCAAAGCATTGGGTCGAAAAGGAACATAGTGCACTCACATTCGCTCATCAGTTCCCACTCTGGACCAATTATGTGTACACCATCGCCAATGTGGGTTGCACATTCCCGTAGAGCCCACCCGACCTCCGCAACGAGATCCAGCCAGCCTTCCCTTCTCCAGCTCATCCCCGCCCAGAGGGGTCGTAAGATCTTAAGAGCATCGCCCCAATTGCCCGCCCTCATCCCTTCTTGAGCTAATTCAAGGTTTAGCCGTTCTACCATCCTAGTTTGACCCCTTTGTTCAAACTGAGAGATAGTGCGACGAATCGACTCTATTACTAAGGTAGAATGGTTGACGCCACTTTCGCGTGAAAGCGAAGATTCAACAAATGGTTCAGGACAGAGATAAGTATCGTATAGGTTGGATTTTCCGACTCCGCTTGGTGCTCGCAATTGCCCTGGTGGTATTCTATCCTCATCTGGGATCGCTTCAGCGAAAACGCGGCGTCTGTACAAATGCCTACTCGCTATATTTAACCAGTAACCTGGGTGGTGAAGCAAGTCCCAAGGGGGGAATCGTTCACCGACGGGGAAGGCCTTCTCCGGAGGGGAGTAGATCGGTGGGGCTAGAGCAAGCTCACCCCCCTTCGGCATATTGGGCATGCTAAAGATGGGCAACTCCGATTTCTGGATTAGCTCTGCCATGATTGTTGCCCACCTCGACTCCCATGCTTCCCACCCATAATTCGCAGACCCCTTACCTCTTCGATCGATAAGATCCCGCATCCGGTCACGATGCCCCCGCCATCTTCGAGCAGCGGAGGTAGTCTGGCCGTTCCAAAGCAAGCATCGTATGATGCGGATAGCGATTACATCAGCCAGAAGCCTCGACTCATTCCATCTTGGACTCCAGCTAGCCGTCGACTCGAAGACATCCTGCCCAAGCAACCCTTCATACGCCCCTTCGAAATTACGGCCTGCTGCATCCATCTCCTGTCTGAACTCCGCCAGAACCCCAAGCTTAAACTCGTATCTCACATTCCAGCCATGAGTGGCCAGAGTTTGGGATGTGCCCGACGTGGGCGGCGCTGTTGGCGGGGGTATAACGCCACGGTTGCGTTTTCGGCGGGCGTGCTTCGATAGATCGCGGTAGTATTCAATGCATATGGGCTGGAGCACGGAGAAAAGGCTCTGGACAAATGCCCGAAGCTCAACAGCGGACGAGTTAGGGGGAAGAAAGAATAGTGAGTTTTTGGGGTCCAGCCCTGTCGCCCTACGAATGCTTGCAAGTCGTTCGTCAATTTCAGGGGAATCCAGAATTGACTTTTCGCTCAGGATAACAGCGACAAAACGAGTCTTGTAAAACGATGCCGCAAAAGTCTTCTTGATGTTGTTTATTTCGGTCTTCAATTGGTTATCGTGCAGTGTGCTGAGATTTGCATCTGCCGTCAGCGTGAAGAAGGCGACAAAAACTGATGGAAGAAGATCCTGATGTTTTGTCACCCACAGCGGTGACATGACGCCATCCGGAAAGAGAGTAGAGCTAGGAGACAGCGGAGATAGGGGCGAATGGAGCTCTCGCAGAGCAGCAGTCGTGTTAGGGGCTACCACTAGGGGAGACCCAGGTGGAGGGTTCGCCTTGCGGGGGGGCAAAGTAACATCCTTTTGAAGTGAACCGTTAGCAGGCAAGTTATGCAGTATACGACCTTATGCCAGGCTTAATGTTTGATATGTAGATGGCCTGCTATACCCCAAGGAGACATAAAAAGGGTCCTGACCTACCCTCCCAACGACCTTCACCCGGAACCGTATTGATCCCACTACATCCTTATTTGTTGCCCTAGCAGTCCATGGAGTGTGACTAGCATCGAGTTCCAGGAAGTACTGGAGCAAAGGACCTACGTTTGGCGAGGTGACCGGTACCAAGTCGGAGGCAATCCGGACGCCGTTCTCCTGCAACAGTGGGTAATCGCATAAGACTTTTCGCGGGTCTTGTTCCGATGGCGCCAGGCCCGAGAGCATAACCAGTGGGATATTGTGGACTAGATAGTCAGGAGGGTATACGTCCATGTTTTAGGGCTCTTCTGAGCAAACAGGAGGGAGCAGGCAACTACGACCAGAGGCAGGTCCACCCAAAATCCACCCCGTCACGGGCAGCTCGGACCCGCACCGGGTAGCAAGACGTGATTGATAGACGATCGCTATTCAGCCTTGAACAATATCCGTCCACGTGATTGAGAGCAGCAGGAGCCGATCCGAATGGAAAGCCGCAACTTGCGACGGGCGACTCTATCTCACTCTACCATTCCGCCCCAGACTCCTCCTAAATAGCACACAACAGACACGGGGCACAGACCAGAGCTTCCTCTGTAGCCTTGCGCTCTGTCACCCGTTCCTGCTCATCTAGGGTACAGGTTGCAGCTGAGCTATCCAGTTTCACCGAGCTACGAGGGCATCGAAGTTCACGACGCGGACCCCTTCACCATGGCCGCCAGCCACGCGTACATAACGGATACGATCCTAGGCATGAGGAAAGCAATCAGCAGAAGGCAGGACGGTAGGATCTATTCAATTCAAGACCGCATGATACGACGTGGAGCTAGACTCCTGGACTGTGCGGGCCCGGTCACCGACAGAGCGGAACAGCTTTGCTGACGCTGAAGCCAACTCTAGCCTCGGATTCTGAAGAAGCGATCAACGCACCGTCCAATCGCGGAAACAAGCTCAAGCGCAAGGCCACCTTCGTACACGAGGGTCAAGCGGATCTGCCTAGTGGGCCCAAGGTCTACAGAGAGGTAATTTATCCTAGCAGTGGATCTAGTCGGCCAGGGTGGCTAGGTCGCTGATATATGGGACACAGGAGATTGAGCATGCTGGTTACAAGCGACACATTGTTTCTCGCAACCCACCACGCTTGGACGAAGACGGAGACGAGTTAGACGAAGATGATATAGACGAGGAAGCAGACGCTGCTGCACGAGCAGAGAATGTGTATGGGGACATTAGGGTAGAGGGTATGTTTAGGGCTTTCTTGAAATGGCGCGACTATATTGTCTAGGGTTACTCGAAGCTCTACACGAGGCAAGATCAACGCCCCAAGATAACCCCACCATTATATACTCTTAACTCTCCTAGCTTCACTCACTATATATCCTAAATTACAATACTTACCATAACTGTGTAGAGGTTCTCGCGCCACTAACCTCCGTCGCCGACCTACCCAACCACCCCAGCCTCTCCTTTCCTTATCTCTCAAACACCCTACCAGAGCTAGCAAAGCAGGCATCGGACATGGTCCACAGAGAGAAGGCATCCTTATGGAAGGCAAAGCAACTTCTGATGAAATTTCGGGGGGATGAGAATTGGGCACCCTGCGGCATGATGGAGTCTAATAATGACATCGCGCTCTTCGGGCCCATCGGAATTGAGGCCCGCAACCGCAGGCCCGGGTCCCGGCAGTCTCTATCCGTCGCTCCTCGCAAAGATCGGAGAGCAAGCGCCGGTGGTGTTTCAGAAACCCTTAATCACCGAGCCATAAAACTCAAACAAGCTTCCGACAATGGGCTAAGTGACCGCCTAGCCGCTCTCGATAAGGATGGCAGAGAGGTTGCGGAGGACATTTCGACGGCAGACGTGCCGAAAGATAGTGCGGCGTCAAACGAGCCCCTCGCATCCAATACAGATGGCCCACAAAATGGGCCTGATGCAGGCCCTAACGGGGTTGCCTCCCGCACGGCCGATCTAGATATGGATGACGCACAGAACGGCGAACACCCAAGCAAGAACAAGAACCCTACGGCAAATGGTAGCCCTGAAGACCAAACCTCGGCAGAACTTGACCTCGAGGCGGAAGAAGAATCGTCCCAACCGGCCCCCCACCGCATGACAACCCGTGCCCAAGCGCTCGCAACGGCATCTAACACGCCACCCCACTCCCGCTCGCGGTCCCCAACTCCCAACTCGCCACTTGACAATTGGGTCCACCCCATCTTCCTCATCCCAGAATCAGCCAGGCCAGACCCGGACTTCGGACTCCCCAAGGCCGAGGCCACAGACACACGACGTCTGCTCCTGTTGTATGTGCAGAAGCAGGAGGAAGTCTGCCGCGGTGCGGAACAGCTCCGTGACGGCTTACTAAAGGCTAATCGGAGGAGGAAGGAGGTTTGGAAATGGGCTAAGGCGGAGGCACACGTGGGGGAGATGAGCGATGGGGAGGATTGGTATGACAAGGAGGAGTGGGGATTGGAGGAAGACTTGAAGAAGGGCAAAGAAGAGGATGACGACGACGGAGGGAAAGAGGGAAAGAAGACGAGGGGGAGAAGAGCGTAGGATAATGAGGTTGTAATGATGGGCTCTCCTGGAAATTTGGGGTCCGGCTAGGCCTGACCCTGGAAGCCCATATAGGCGGAGATCTAGCTAATGTTCTCCGATCGCGGCTTCGTAGGCCTTTTCCTAATTGGACACTCCAATGACCGATCTACCATTGTGTACTACAATAATCTAATATGTGAGCAAGGCACACCCGCATGATTGAATGCGGTCAGCCCTGTTTTGGATAACGAGAAAATCTGAAGAGAAGACCAGCAGCGGACGATTTCTATATGCAAAGTAGTTGAATTCTTGCAACGCCAGCCTTCTGTTTAGATGTTAAATCTATGCGATACCGCTCAACATCAATCTACTATAGCAACACCCATGCGCCACTTGTACCGTGACATCAACCAATACCCTCTAAACACACACTCATGCACTTCGTTTGTATCATCTACGATGTCTTCTTCCTAGCCTCTCTCTCCTTTTCCCTCTTAGCATAAATAGTCGCCGTGAACGGACTAGCCGAGAAACGGACTGGTCAACATCCTATGAAATGCAATAGGAGGAAGAAACAAGAAACTTACTCCTCAAACCCCAAAGCCACAAGATAAACAACCAGTACCTCAGTCGTCAAAATGAAACCTGCCGGCTTCCCATACCAAATCGCAGTGCCCAAGAATGACAACGTAGATCCATAATACATGGGCGCGCTAGTGATATTAAATGGGAAAGAGGTCACTCGATGATCCATCAGGATTCCGAAATAATCTCCCAAGTATGTGCCGGTGAACCCGAGTGCCCACATGCTACTTAGGACGAGGGTGTTACCCGTGGCGAGGAGGGTGTAGGCAATAGCGGTAGAGAGGGGAGTTTGGAGGAGGGGGTGGGAGGGTTGGGAGCGGAGAGCGCGTTCATAGCTATAGCATTGGCGTGCGGGTTAGGTGGCGGTTTGCGATTTAAGGCGGGAGGGGCTCATATGTACAGAAGGTCTCTGAAGATCCCAATGGAGAAGATCACCGCCGCCAGTCCGTAGCACGCATACCGCGAGTTTCCGCAGAAAAGCCGCGTTAATGCTTTGTTGTAGTACTCTAACCATACCCAACCCGCCATCAGTATAACCCATCCCATTTTCCTCTCTAACAGATATTTCCCGAGCGTTCATAGGAGCAGAGCGCATACCTTGACGAGCAGCGATGCTTCACCACCAGAAAGCCTATCGTCAGCCCACCACACCACTCAATGCCTGACTTGACACCACCAAAGCATCAACCGCCCCCTCTCTCTCTACCCATCCCCCCCCACCAAACAAAACCAGACTTACTTCCAAAATATCGGATTAAACGCAATCGACAACGCCGCCACTGTGAACACCGCAGATAAAGGATCAGAAGACTTCCATGAGGCTAATCGGGCGAACCTTGCGCGTACTTACCAAGGAGACTTCTCCGATTGAGGTCTATGAGGGAATCAAGGGGGGTTTGTAGTATTGACATTGCCGGTGCAAGGTGATATATTTTGTGTGGAGCGTCTTGAATCAGTTATAGATGATGGGGAGAAATAAATTAAGCGAGTGACGAGGGTTTTTGGTTAGTTAGGGTTGTTTACATTTTTTTCTCTTTATTTTATTTATCGAGGGGGGGAAATAAATCCTTTTTGCATATATATAATGCCTTTTCCTGAGAGCGGGGGTTGATAGATGCAAGGAATTAATGTGCTTTAAATAGTGCCAGCAGCAAGTTTAGAACCCCACCATCACATACCATCATCATATACCATCACTATGAGAATTGTTCCGGCGAGATGCACAGGAGAAACTCCGACAAAATTACGTTCACTCAGCATCACCAACTAATTGACCTAGCTATACAAGATTGCTGGGATCCCGGGGGGGCACGTCGGACGTCCACTAGTACCAATCCGTTGGCCCCCGGCGCCTTGACAATGCCCTCGCCTCTTACCGCAAGGCGCTGGCCATGGGCTGCCGTGTACGTAGTGAAGTGCTCTTTTCCGCCGGTGACACGTTTGCTGGCCCCTGAGTCCACGGACCAGGTGCTCGGCGCTGAACCCTCGCCGTACGTGGCCGCGAGCGGCTTATCCAGCTGTTCCGGATCGAAGGCCGCGCCCATCCCGCCGTCCTTCCTGGTTTCCTTCGTCTCCGGCTTCGTATTACTCTCTTGAGTGTTTTTTTCGGCCTCCTGTTTGCCGCGCCCAGCAGTCCCTCTTGAAATGGCTCTTCTTGCCACAATTGTAGCACTCGCGGGTCTCCTTTTTCGTTGTTTTCATAGCTGGTGGCATAGTCCTCCGCCAGAGCATCCTCTCGGCGGAACTCGTCTACACGCAGCCGTTAAGCCGCCTCGTCTAAGGTGAGGCCCGGGATAGACTGTGTAGTAGCTGGAATATGCTCCAATTGCGTGGGTGCTGTGTTGACTAGCAGGCATATCTCGAGGCGCTTCTAGCGTTCCTAGGGGCCGTCGTGCTGGACATCCTCCATCTCGTGCCAAAGGTCTTCAATGTTCTGCGATGCTTCTAGCACCGTGGCGCCTCTGGTGGTCGCCAGCCCGGCAAACTTCATCGGGCCTCCTCCGGATGATATTCTGGATAGTACAGCACTTGCCTCTGCCTCTGTAGTTCGCAGCGCAGCTCTAGGCGCCATCCTGGGCTCATAACCTGTTGGCGGTGCAGCATTCGAGGCGGAGGAAGTACAATTAGCAGTTATAATGCAGTCACGATGTAAACAAAATTAGGGCTATAGACTATGGGTGCGGGGTGCGAATTAGCTAGCTGTCCTCCACGCTGTTTATATAGATAACTGGAGGCCCACTGCTACGGCTCCGAGGCCAATGACCTCCATATTACCTTCTAAGCATGCCACGGCATACCACCCCCGCGGGCTACCCGATTAGGCAACTCCATGATCTTCAGAGTACTCCTCGGAGCATTCTATGCCTCTGAAGCTGCCAGAATCGTGCTTCCGAGCACATTGTGATTGCCTCAATGCCGCGGATATTGCTTGACCCACCTCCAAGCAATTTCCGTACCGTGTGCTATAGTAATTACCATCGCGACATGGTAGTAGTGAGGCATACCGCAACACGCTCATTATATATAAACCTTATACTTCAGCGTAAACATCCCTAAAGCCAAACACAAAATCAACCACCAACCCCACAAATGCAGACAAAAAGGGAGTAACATACGTCCTCCTCAGTAATGGCATCTCCCTCCTCACTCTCTCCAAAAAATCCAAGTCCACCTCCACCGCCGCAATCCCAACATCATCCTCCAGGCCCCCAATCTCCGCAAGCACTTCTCCCCAAGGACCCACAATCATCGAGTGCCCATAACTAACTCTTTTCTCGTTATGCCGCCCCACCTGCGCTGCGGCAATAACATAGGACTGTGTTTCGATGGCACGCGCGCGCAGGAGAATTTTCCAGTGGGCCTCCCCGGTGGGGACAGTGAAGGCAGAGGGATAGGTGAGGATTTGGGCATTTTGGCGGCGGAGGGAGAGGCTGATTTCGGGGAAGCGGAGCTAAGAGGCAATTAGGAAATCCGTTTGGAGGGATTGGAAGGAGCGTTTTACGTCGAAGCAGATGGCCATCCCCACACGACCAATGGGCGTCTCGAATGGCGGCAAAATGCTTAACCCTTTTTCTGCAATACTAGATAGGCCATGTGAGAGAGCATCTTAATGTCCTACAGATCCAGAGGAAGGCATACCTACTCTCCCTTAGAACCGGGCCCCCCTCAATCTCCACGTCAAACAAGTGCACCTTCCGGTACCTCCCCTTGACCTCCCCCCTCTCATCAATCCAGACACATGAGTTCCTCACCCTCCTCCCACCCTCCACCGGCTCATGAATCCCTACACTAACCGGCAATCCAAACTTCCTTGCCTCTTCCCGCACACCGATAACAAACTCGCTTTCTTCAATGGGCTTAGCGAGGGCAATAGTCTCAGATGGCGAGGAGGTTATATAGTCGCTTGCCTCGGGCAGGAACAGGGCCTATGCTGGGCACTCTCTTCCGGTGTAAGCTCACACGGTAGATACTTCGCCACGTTTACCGGTATTTACTTGGTAGGTGCGGGCCTGGGGGAGGGCTGACCTTTGCGCCAGCGGCAAAGGCTTTTTGGATGAGGATCTGACATTGTTTGAGGTTGTGGGTCATGTTTGCGGTTGAGCAGAGCTGTCCAACGGCCTAGGGAGTCTACGTGAGCGACGCAATTCTCAACAGCTGACCGAGAAATTGCACGGGGGCATACTGCAATCGCCATCTCGACAGTAACGAGCTTCCGCCTCAAGAGTGGAGTTTAAGCGTTAGCAGTTGGCAGAGATGACGTTGGTGACGCTGGCGATATCGAGAGTTGTTCGGTTATCGATAAGAGCCCTTGCTACTCACGTGATGTGCTTATGCCATCAACTCCCCTTCTGCGAACGCGTCGTCCAGTCGCGTCGACTTGTTTGTGGTCCCGGAGCCATCGCCAGGCTGGAAGACTACGCTTCGACATTGTGACCCCGTCACTCCTCGCCCGGGGATTATTTTCAATTCATCCGTTCACAGCGAAGTACCATGGCAGTCGATTCCGAGCCCCAAGCTCTCTTTCGCGACCTCAGTGTTTGCATTGTAACCAGCAAGACACTGAGCGAGGACGAATCGAAGAGAGTGAGCCTTGAGATATACGGCTCTTTGTGTTGTTACTCTGCTAACTCGCGATGCTGCAGCTTAATGCTCTACTGGTTGACAACGGAGCCACCTGCGTTCCTCTGTCATTAGACTTATCGACGGTGCCCCTTGGAGATATCACGCACATAATTTCTACTACTACAGACTTCCCAGCATACGAGGGAGCATGCGATGCCTTCATACCGGTAGTGAAGCCTGAGTGGGTTGATGTATCGGTGTCTCGAAGACGACTCGCCCAAGTACGACCATATAATCCAGACCCGCGACTCTTTTTCTCGGGGGTGGTAATAACCTGCGCAGACATACCGGAGGGGGACAAGGATGCTATTATGGGTGGAGTTGTGGCCATGGGAGGGCAGTATGCGATTGGCGTCACAAAGCTGGTCACTCACATTGTGGCATTAACGGAAGAAAACGACATGTGTCGACAAGCTACTAAGAAAGGGATCAAAGCCAAAGTAGTGTTACCGCATTGGTATTGACCGATTATCCTCTAATGCCTCTCGTTCTTACTGACGACTGGTCAGGTTCGATGACTGTTTGAAGCTCGGAAAAAAGATAGATGAAAAGCCATATTCCCTCCCAGGCCCGGAAATTGGTCGACTTACGCTTGCTGACCCCGTCGGCATACCACCAAACCCGGATCTAAAAGGTGCCGTCTCTGCATACCCCCCCGACGCGCCTCCAATTTCGATAGAATCGCGAAGTCCCTTTCGGCAAGAATTCAAGGTCTTCGAAGGCAGGAAGATCATGCTGTCTGCCGATCTTGGTCTCGGAAGTCGGCTACGTGGGACAGTTGAAGACCTCATCGCGAGTGGAGGCGGCTCAGTCACGGGCAGCATTCACAAAGCCGATATCTTTGTATGCCAATACCGCGAAGGAAGTGACTACACCACCGCAGCGCGCTCTGGGAAGGAAGTTGGTAACCTCACATGGCTATATTACCTAATCACCAGCAACACTTGGACCTCCCCAATGCGCCGGTTACTCCATTATCCTATTGCCCGTGGTGGCCTTCCGGGATTCGAGAAATTCAAGATCACGCTATCCAATTATGGAGGAGATGCCCGGCTGTATCTGGAGAATCTTGTCGTTGCCGCAGGAGGGCAGTACACTAAGAATATGAAACAGGATAATACACACTTGATCACGGCAAGATCATACAGTGAAAAATGCGCTGCAGCCCAAGAATGGGGTATCCATATGGTTAATCACCTGTGGCTCGAAGAGAGTTATGCGAAATGGCAGATCCAGAGTCTGACCAACCCACGCTACACGCATTTCCCCCACAGAACGAATCTCGGCGAGGTGGCCGGACAGACTCAAATCGATAGAAAAGCGCTGGAGAAAAATTTCTACACAGTGGACCAAGATATGACTTCAGACGACGATGGTGGAAATCCGTTAAATGAAGTAGAGATGAAGCAGGCTTTAGCAGCCCCACCAGACCCCTTCAATACTCCCACGCACAAGGGCCGCAAGGCTCAAAAAAAAACGGGGCCTCTAAAGACTCCAACTAGTAATCGTTTGACGGGGCATAACGAGAACGAGCCCCCGTCAACGTCGAGCAGTCGAGGAGCAAAGGAACGTGCAGTAGCGAGGCTGCATGATCTAGCACCCGACATAGCCCTGTATGAGAAAGAGAAAAAGCGAGTTGGAGGTGTCGTGTGGGGCGGCCGGCGGTCTGCGGACACAGGGCTTGGTGGGGGGAAGAAACGAAGCCCCGACAGGGGGGAGCCGGGTGGGCCGGACAATGGCAACCCACGCCAATCAAAGAAGGCGAAGTCTTCGAAGCCACCGGTTACAGTCAGGCTATTGTTAACTGGTTACAAGAGATGGGTCAACTCGCCGAAGATGGAGGATGAGGAACGGGTACGTTGTTATTAGGCATTCTGTTTATTTGTTAGAGGTACAACTACTAACGAGCTACTATCATAGAAACGTCTGAGAGATCTGGGCATTCTTTGCACTCTAAATCCTCTCGATTGCACCCATCTCGCCGCCCCCTCTCTTGTTCGCACTCAGAAGTTCGTCAGTGCGATGGCGGTCGCTCCCGTAGTAGTTTCGACTCACTGGGTCGATGCATGCTTGGATAAGGGACGGCTCCTCCCGCCTGAAGACTTCCTTCTCAAAGACACCGAAAGGGAAACTCTCCTCGGTTTTCGGCTTAGCGATGCATTGAAAAGGGCAGGGGAAAATAACAGACGCCTACTAGCTGGAGAAACGATATATTGTACCCCAAACGTCCACGAAACTTACAAGATCATCATTGAGGCTAACGGCGGCTGCTGTCTGATGTTTCGTGGTTCTTCCCGTGGTGGTGCGGGGCCGAGCACCAGTAAAACAAATGGCACAACTAACGTGGACGACGAGAGCGACTGTGGGGATAACGATGACATGTTACTGGTTAGTAGCGAGACGCCGGAAGAAAAGAACCTCTGGACAGCATTCGAAAGGATGGCTGCATCCAAGCACTGCGAAGGGAGAGTGCTGAGGACGGAGTGGCTGTTGCATGTAGTAATGAAGCAGGAACTTCAATGGGAAGAAGCCGAGAGGTTCCTCTTAAGCCATTGATATTCGGTATGGTCTGACAACCAAGAAGAGAGAGTTCTATGTTTGGAATGTGCTGGTGAATCTGCACTGGCGTTGGCTGGGGGCACTAACTGCGGTCCCGCGACCGTCACTTGTAATCCATAGCGTTGTTTCATATAGTGTAATGCCTCTTACTAAAGGAAAAATAGAATGGTCTAACCCCCATGGTCTTTATCACAGTCAAAAAGGAAAAAACGCCGGAGGGGATGACCGAGGGATGTGCTGTGCTAATAAGAGCGACCATTAGATGACGGGGGGGCATAAGGGAAGGGTAGCTAGAAGAACTTCACGCCTTGCTGATCCTCACTCCCAAACACCTGCGCCTTACCGCGCTTCACGAGAACACTGAGCGCCTTCTGCAGCACCTCCGCATCCATACCATGAAACTCTAAAACACAAACCACACCCACCGACAATCAGCCCATGCCCACCGATGCCAATTTCCCCGCCCCCCAAAAACAGCAGCAGCAGCAGCAAGGAAACGCAACGTACCCTGCGACGCGGACAAGTCGCCCTCAGTCAACTCGTAGACAGTCAACACCACGCCCTTCTGGGCCGTCTCCTCGACCCACTCCGCAATAACCGCGGCCCACTCCTCCGGATTCCGCCAGTATATCAACGCCGTATTCCGCTCCTTCGACAGCCATTCTGCGCGGCCCTCTTTGCTTTTCATCACGTCGATGATTTCGCGAGCGTCGGGGAGGGAGAGGCGGCCTTGGGGGGATTTTTTGTTGGTTTTAGAGTCATGCATGCCAATGTACGCCGGGGGAAAAAAAAAAGGGGGGGGGTAAGGGGCATACGGTTGAGTGGTTTGTTCCAGAATAGTTCTCCCTCGACAGCGTCGACTAGTGATAGGCGCCAGATTCGCTTTGCTCGACAGTAGTCGAGGATTAGTTTGCTCCATTTTTCGCACTGCGCAGTGTAGGTTATGGTGTTGGGTTGGCGGGAGAAGAAAGGGGGGAAGTAGTATTCTCGGGGGAAGGTGAAGGGTTGGATGTGGGAGGCGGTCATCGCGGGGGTGGTGAACGAAGACCGGCTTGCTTATCGATATTATGGCGAGACAAAGTGTTTACTATGGGTACAGTAGTACTGTACAAGGCGGTGTTGAGTCATGTGATTCAGCCCTACCAACCGAGCCTCATCGCCCATATCTGATCGTCAAAACTGCAAAAATGTAAGATCATAGCGCGGATCTTAGGGATAGATAGTAGTGTAATGGCTCGTAGTGACAATGGAGAGGCTTCGGCACAGAGTAGTTGTACTGCATTCATAAAGGCAATATAATAGTCATGAAGATAAAGAAGTAATTTAGATTATTAAAAGTACTCTAGATTCTATAATAAAAGAACTAATCACTGCCTATCCGACTATGGGTAGCAGACTGTTTAAATACATGGTTCCACTAGCTCTCTGCTGGCTACCATGTGATTTGATCTGATCTATTATCTTGACTTTCTTTGATACCAATGATGTCGTTGGTCCAGCACTTCTACTGTTTTCGTGAGAATATCATACTGCTTTTATTACAAACCTCCAATCTGAGCCTCCGATCTGAGCCTCCGATCTAGCCTCTACGAGCCGCATCGAGCCGCATGAGCTCATTGCCAGACCCATGAACCTTGCGCAAAGCCCTCGAACCTCTACATAGGCCTTAACCATGATGCAAGCCTCTACGCGGACCTCAACCGTGCTGCCCAATGAACCTATGAACAGACCACACCGTGAACCACTACTATTCGTAGTATAGCCAGCGGGCTCAACCGTGGCTGGCATGGCTCGTGACAGTTCGTGGCGGGTTCGAGAGCTCTCTCTTCTTATATATATAAACGCAAGATCTCCTTCTATACCTCCTCTCCTCTTTAGCTTTGAATCGTCGAATAGAAGTAGTCTTACCTCGCTTTCCAAGCACCAAAATTCTACGTTCGTGACATAATTCAAAGCTCATCCAACTCTAGCAATCCAGTGGACGGATTTCAAATACACCACATCCTCGATCGGCCTCGACGAGGGCAGTCCTAACCCGATGTAGCAGCCTCTGAGCTGAACGATCCTCATGAAGCAAACAAGATGACGGACCGAGTCCTAAAGAACCCCCAAAGAAAAGAAAGCCCCGAAGCGACCTGGCCCCTACGAAACAAAGTAAGAAGACGACAAATCAAGTCCTAGACGGACCTACGAAAAAAGAAGCCCCAGAGCGACTGGGCACCCACGATGTAAGACCGTAGCGTGGATTTTAGGGCTTAGCTAGTAGTGTGATAGCTTAGAGACGACGGAGGATCTTCGGCGTAAAGTCATCGTAAAGTATTCTTAGAGACAATGTAACGAAGTTTGGATTAGTAGAAACATTCTTGATTCTGTAGAGTAAGAAGAACTAATCGCTGCCCATCCTACTATGGGCAGCGGACTGTTTAAATACATGGTTCAGCCGGCTCCCCGATGGCTACCTCATTCTCTGATCTGACTCTTATTGTCTTGATTCTTTCCGTTACTGGCTATGTTGTCTGCTACCGGTAATGTCGTCAGATCGGTATCAACTACTTTCAGAAGTCGCTCTTCTGGCGTACCATTTTCGTAGCGATATCTTTATCAATAGAGATAGGAAGCTGCTTCCGTTGTTTGCTTGGCAGTTGTATATGGTTGCAGATATTGCTTGCTTATAGATCATGTCGTCTTTGTGGAGGTCTGATGTCGTTGCGCTGTCTGGCAGTTGAAAGCGGTTTTGGAAGTCCAACGCGGCTATGAGCCTCCTTTGTGGGAGCCTCATTGCTAGTACCTTACATAAACACGAGGTCTCCTTCTGAACTTCCTCTCTTCTTTAGCTTTGAATCGTCAAATAGAAGTAGTCTTATCTTACTTTCCAAGCGCCTGGAATCTACGTTCGTGACAATAGCCATATCGGACTGCCCAAACTGCTTCTGGCTGCCAGAAAATGTAATGACGTCAGACTTCCACAACGACAACATGATCTATAAGCAAGTAGCTGCAAATATTACCTGCAACCATATACATTCCAACTCGCTCAAGTGAACAATAGAAACAGCTCCCAATCTCTCACCAATAGGACATCGCTATGAAAGCAGTATGTCAGAAAAGCAACTTTATGAAAGCGGTAGAAGACACTGCGCCAACGACATCACTGGTATCAGAAACAGTCAAAACAATGGGAGCTGAGTTAGAGAACAAGGTAATCAGTAGAAAGTTGTCAGAACTATGTATTTAATTAGTCCGCTGCTCATAGTAGGATAAGTAGTGATTAGTTCTTTACTCTATAGAATTTAAAGTACCTTTGCTGACTCAAACTACTTTAACTTCGCTATAATTACATTACCTCTAAGAACGCAGTATGACTACTCTACGCCAAAGTCTCTCCATCATCACTAAGTCGTCACACTACTATCTAAGCCCTAAGATCTATACTACAGTTTTATAAAGGCTTACAAGTTAAGTCAATCCATATTTATAATAACTTCAAATTGTTATCATAAAAAAACATTCTAATACTGCTTTCTAAGCTCCTAAAATCATGCTTGTAATATTATTAAGCCTTATTTCTTACAAATAACTTTTAATTTCAGATTTAAAAAGGTAATATTATTTGTACTGATGATGTTAAGGATTAACATATTGTTTTTTTATAAAAATTAGATACAAATAAAAAGCAAATCTTTATCCAGATCAAAAGATATATTTATTATTTCTTAGAACTACTTTTTAACTATACATTCTACTTCTAATAAAGAAGGGAAGAGAAGAAGCGGATTAGATAATAACTAACTGTCTTTGTTGGCATACAAGCCATATGAATGTAAAGCAAAAAGTTGAGGAACTCAAGCATGAGAGTAATAGAATATAGCTAACATTTTGATACCACGAGTTACATGAACTGCCGCGCTGAGCTGAGTCGGCGCCCCTTCGCTTGATGCAACTACAGGTAAAACAATTATTTTAACCCAGGGGAGTGGTTTCGGGGCGGCCCAACCGACGGGGCTAACGTGACTGCCCTGCCCCAGATGCGGGCCTCCTGATCACGTTCGACAACCCGATCAGCCGTATTTGGCGACAGCAACGATTTTGCGGTTATCCTAGCTGGTTGCAAAGGGCAGCAACAACGACCGGACTCTACTGTGGTGGTTCGAACCACGATCCCATCATCGCCACCAGTTCTGCTGCCCCCTCAATAACTTCACGCACTACACAAGGCCCCTGCGTCACCATCAGCATCTACACAAACGTCGGATGGATCAATGTGGATGACACCCCCAATTTTGCCCGGCCCGTATTTTCCTATCTTGACTTGCCCGATGCCAATGCCTGCTGCCGGCAATGCTACCAGCTCGCGCCGCAAAAATGCAACTTCTGGGGCTACCATCGGCCTGGGTGTAGCAGTGCGCCTTGCCTGGCGACTTGCGTTGTCTACTATGACCGCCCTGGTGGAGCAGCTAATGGGGGCTGTCCGTCGGGCAAACCAGATGTTTCTATCTCCCTTCGGGAGTTACCATGATGCCGTCGCAACCGGACCGTGTGCTGGGTCTGTGGTTACCGTTTAATCTAGTGCACTCATATCACCATCCAAGTACGGAGTAGTGAGCTGCAGGAAAGGGGCCCAATACATGCTGATATGTATATATATATATATATATATATATATGCTCCACATATACGCCTATATCTACATCCTACAGAAAAGGCCTGCGTGGCTCTGCTGAGGCGTATGCAAATAATTTAAAGGGCGTACCAACAAACCCACATATATGCACAATCCCATTTCCCTAAAGAGATTACTATGTAAACGCCGACCATGCTCCGCCGCCTCCGTGGTGGATGAGGAAAAGATTGCCCCCCTTCGCAAATGCTCAGACTACCGCGGTTGTTGTGTCTCCCCCAAGAGTACTTCTACGATTTCGTCCAGCATCTGGAATGCGAGATGTGCACTAGACATCTCCCAGTAAGCACCCTGCCCCACCGCACAATTAACGAAAGAGACACTTACTTTAACCTAGGGTTGTTAAGCGTTGCAAATATCCTCCGGCTCGCAGCCTGTGCATTAGCCCGACCGACAACACTTCCAGCAACATCCGGAATGAGGGTCGCCAGCATCAAGCTTGCTTCCGTCCGACTCTTAACTTTCTCACTCGTGGTTCGAACCCTAACCTCTCGTCTCACCCCTCCATCTGGCCACATGGATTCCTTCACCAGATTGATGTACTTCGCAACTGATTCCTCCTGAATTAGAGCCTTTGCGTTCTCGCGGACCTTCCGCTCGATTGTACCGCCGAGGAGCTGATGAAGAATCACCACAACAGCGCGCCCTCGCAGCCAATTGTTCCCGCGGTTGAGCTCAAAAGTCTCAAGAAAGATATCACAGATCGGTTTAACAAAAGGTTCGAGCTCTCTGTTCTCAAACGCGTTGAGTTCCGCTTCCGCTTCTGCGGCCGTCAGAGGGTCTTCTGCGATCGTTGAAGGGAGGGTAGTGAGTTGGTTGGCGGCGGCCGAAATAAGATTCTGGCCGGCAACAGAAAGCTGGTCGAGCACGGGGATGTTTCCTAGAATGTCCTCCATGCCATCGGCTACAGTGTTGTAAAGGCGGGTGATAATATCTCTCCGGTCCTCTTGCACGTCTCCATCATGAATCGACGATGGAGCTATTGTCTGCTGGGATAAGAACGAACGTAGGTCTCGACTGCGGCAAACCTCAGGGAGGAGGAGCAGCTCAGTCAGATATCTTTCTAATGCTAGCCGGCGTTTATGAAGGAAGTCGCGCTGGAGTTTCATGACTACCCTCCGCCTAGGGAAATCGAGCTGCCGGACCGAGGGGTATTTAGCTCGAAGCCGTTGGTGAAGGTCATGAAACTCGCTGTACCGCCTAGCAATAGCCCACGTCGCGGCAGGCATTTGCTCGCCTGCCTTCCGGTGGACCTCGATGACATATAATGCATACTCCCGTCCGTCCTCATTTCCAACCATGATCGATTTAATCCTCACCGTAGACCGGCCGTAGAGGCTATTGTCGCTTTCCTGTATGATGTATTGCTGTCTCTGCATCTCCTTTCTACGTATCTCACGCTGCAGGCTTGACTTCGATTTGCGAAGGATTCTAAGCTCTGTAGTATTGTTTGTGAGCTCCGCTTTTCTCGTCAAAGAATCAACAACAGATTCCTGGGTGGCTAATCTCTCGATATCTGAGTTCAGCCCTGAGATGGCCTCTACAAGTCCGAGATCTCCAGGCGCAGCTTCATGAATTTCGTCCTCCTTGTCCTTTTCGTCTTCGTCCTCCTCAGGGTCTTCGTGTTCGTCCTGAATGAACTTCTGCTCGTCTGGGAAAAGGTCATCATCAGAAAAGACACCGATTCTGCTGGATGTGTTAACCAGGCCGAGGGAAGCGATGCTTGGCCTAGCCTTCTCTTTGTCGCCATGGCCATTAGGGTCAGGCCGTGCAAAGTCTATAGAGCTCCGCGTCGAATCATTATCGTGGGGGAATATAACACTCCCTTCTGGAGAATGGCCAACCAAGGAACCCCTCGAATCCTCTAGGTTGGGCGCATCTTCTATGATATCATTTAGTGCGGCCTCCATCGCTTCGACAACGCGGCTATCGGGGCCTAAGTCGCCTAGACCAGGATCCGTATCAATACTCTGCCTCGAACGCGAAAGCGGATCCACGTCATAGTCATCATCGAAGAGTGGTGTCGAAGGACTTGTATCGAACGAGCTCCTTGCAGGCGCCGCCCCATCCGTTAGCTCTGCAGAATGCTTCAAATCCGATGAAGGTGCTACAGCTTTCCGAAGGTCATCACCTCTATTGTTTACTCTTGACGGAGGCCGGTTTAATACGCCTTGGTGAGATTGTCCTGGGCCTAAGCCCCGAGGGTATTGCTGATGTAGATGCGAATCCGAAGCCGCTGTTGGTGCCGTGCGCGCCGATGCTTCATCTGATGTCAAGTATTTGTAGAATAAATCAGACTTCTTGAAGTTCGGGAAATGGTTCACCTGCATCTCTTCTAGTGCAGCGCTCTGTGCCCTCAAGATTGCTCCCCGAGCCTTTTGATATTGTAAAGGAGCTGCATCACGTCCTGCCTTAAGAAACGACCTAACAGCTTCGCGTGACCGTTCCGGAACTTTCAACTCAGGCTTTGACAAATATGCTTCGCTGATTTGAGTTAGGTCTGCTCGATCCGATTCTGTCCATATCGGTGGGACTGTAAGCAGCTCTTCCTCCTCGCCGATGTCATCTTCAAGAGGGTTCCGAAATCCATCCACGACAATCCAGAACTGCACGAGCGTCGTGAGGTGCTTTCTATCCATGTATTCCGTAAAATACGATAACCCGGATGAATCCCGCAGCACCTCCGTAAGTGTGGCATTCTCTAGTCTGGAAAGCGAGCCCTTAGTCGGTGCAGTAGGTGCATGGTTCCTGAACACTGAAGAAGGCCCTCCGGCCTCCAGAAACGCAACCTTCTGATCTAGTTTTCTCTTTCCCGTCTCTAGTCGCCTGAGGTATATTTGATCCTGTCCCGGCACTCGAGATTCGCGTTTCAGTTGACTAGAAACCTCGCTCCTAAACCTCCGAGCATCGGAAAGGTTATTACACAATCTAATCGACCGTATGTACCGCTCAAATTTCCGCTCACTGTCACCTGGTGTCAATCGGAGAAATGGCATGGCACGTTTGGATTTGGGCATCGGCGATGCATGTTCATCTAAGGCAGCACGAAGTTTACGGACCGTCTTTCGGTCCTGTAGCATGGAACGTCCCTGTAAAATATGAGCTATGGTATTACCAAACCGAAAAACACGCAAACTTACGTATGCTTCCATTAGCTGATTCCAAGAATCCGGATCCGACATCATCTGCATAGTAGGAAAAAGTACAGCACATGCAACAATCTCCCTGATCAAAATACCCACAGCACGGCTTTTAATCTCGCTTTCCGGCAATAACTCTGGGAGCAGTCTTTCTGCAACTTTACGTAGATGCTCTTGTTGTACGAGCTTCGTGTTTGAAAAGGATAAGGAAGCTGCAGGGTGGAGTTTGCCATCTCGATACTTCGCGGCAATAGCCAGGTCCAGTTCCTCCGATTCAGTTACGTTTCTATTCAGCCTCTTTCCTCGCACTGCCCTCTCTGCCTCGTAAAAGTCCCTCAAATGATCTGTGATAATGGGCACTAGCCGTGATACCGCTACTTCCACGACGTCGACTGCGAAGAAACGATCTCTTAGACTTCGGATTGCTGTCCGAATTGTCTTGTCGACTTCATTTGCGAAGGATGGATCCTGGCTGATATTGTTGTACCACTCCGCCACGAAATCACGAAGTATAAGACTCAACAGGCCATCGAGTGCACCGGAAATAATATTTGATTCCGGGTACAACGGAGGGCGATTGTAGACCGCGCCCTCCGCCAAAGCTGCGATCTCAGCTCTCCATGTGTCTGGTGCCACAAACGCAAGGAACGTCCTCTCTGAAGGCTCGTTCCTTTCGTCTGGAAGACCCCTCGACGTCAACACAATTAGTGCTCCAAAACCCACGGAGGCAACAACCGCCCCTGTAACGAAGGCGTACCCAATAAAGCGAAGAGCAGGTATCCAGTGGGTAAAGTAGCCCCACGAGATAAACCCGACAACGGTTGCAATTGCCACATCTCTGCGGGTCAAGGCCATAATACTGAAGAGAGTCGCGGGCCTTGACGCGGCATGATTTAGGTGTAACCAGCTGTATAGAGTATGCAAATCAACCTTATGAGACGCTTGGGGTTTCGACACTGGACTGCCATCGAGGTTAACGAAAGCTTTTGTTGATCACGTGATATCAAGCAGCAAACTTTGCAACTGTGCACTTTCTACTACACATGCCAGGGAAAACAATTTCAAATTCGCTCTTCAAGGCCACGGCGGATCTTCTAATCTACGGAAACAGGCCACGAACTTTTTACCTTCGTTTCTCTCCACCTTCTTGCCTTCCTCAGTCTCAACCTTCATCACCTGTACACATTCATCCGCATCCTGCTCCTCCTCGGAGACCCGCTCAAACGACGGGTGGGCATCGAAGTGCTGAACCATCCATCTGTGAAGATCTTCCACATCCGTGATGGTATACACAATGCCTCCTGGACGTAGTACATAGGCATACTCAGAATTCAGTGTCATTCTAGATTAGTTAGTAGAGAATAGGACTGGCTTGGAAAGTATCATAAGAGTACATACGAGACGATCCGAGCTTTGTGCTTCCGCGGTTTGAAGTGCGGGTCCGGGAAGCAAAGGAATATCTTCGACAGCTGATACTTCTTGAAGAAGTTTGGAAGAAATTTCATCGCATTCGCCCGCAAACACGCAATATTTTGATATCCACCAGACTCGATAGTTTGAGACCTAAGTGCCTTGATCTTTTCCTGGACGAAATCTGTGACCTTTACGCGGATTTCCATTCCTGGGTCAAGCTATGAGCACAGTATAAATGGCGTACGGAATTCATTACTGGCCCCATACCTAGGAATAAAGTGTTTGGGAATCGTGGCCCAAGAGCGACCAACAGACCTCCAAACCCGCAGCCGATATCTGCTACCTCTACTTGCCTCGTCAATTTACCCGGAATGGCCTTTGTTCCATGGGTATTATGTGTCATGCCAGCCTTTATGTCGTCAGGAGCTGCCACAAATGCTGGATAAAAAGTGGACCAATCCATCATTTCCGGGCTCTCCGGACTATATCAGCTTTAGTATGATCTCATTGCTAAATACGAGGGAGAAAAGCGCATACTAGCTCAGCCGGTGATCGGAAAATGGGTTTGCGTGCGCCCTTTGCCTATAGAATTTTTTCTTCGGTAGCTCCGACAATTCCTCTGTCTGGCGTGCCTTCTGATAGTGTTCGCGTTTTTGGCGCTTTGTCGGAGGCTGCCCACCCATTTTACGATACCCCGTCAGGTCTCGATAAAGTCAAGTAGTTAAGCTTGATTGCGTTATTGGGATGTGTTCGGATGAGTGCCAAAACCGAGGTACGCAAGCGAGATCCATCATGCATGCTGATAAGCGTAAATTCCAACAACAGGCGACGACTACCTCTGCTCCTTTTTGGCCACCTTATTTACTTCAAATAACAGTACGACGAAACAGGAGCATCAACGCTAGGTGTCCCCATCCCTTGTCCACCGCAGAAAAGCGAAAATAGCCCCGAGTCCTAGCTCGTATCTACTTGAACCCACTGATCACAAACTCAAGAGCGATAAGACAACGAACTTCAACGTATGTGCTGAACCCTATGTGTCCAAGGTCTTACCCCACCCGCACCTAAGAAATACAGAATAACCACAGCAGAATGCGCGGGGGTTTCCACGTCCAGTACGAGCAGCCCTTCAGACTTTCAGACCGCTAGGACTCACCCCTAATCCCCTAACCCTAACTGCCTTGACCTCCCTAATAGTAGCGTGACTAGGGCATTTAAGATATGGGCGCATTGGGGCGCAAACCCAATGCGAGTAATACATAGTCGAAGACAAGAATGGTGAAGTCGGGCCGTGTTGCAAAAGGATATACCTGAAGATCGTGAAGGCGGCTGCAGAGGATGGGATCAAGAAAAAAATAGAGAAAGACGGATAGGGGAGATGAGATCCTTGGTTCAATAAATAATAGTTGGGGGAAGAAAGTCAAACGAATAGATAGGAGTGACAAGAAAACCCCGGCGCATTATAGCCATGAGACAGCCCAGTGCAGGACGCTGAAAGCTTTGTATACCGTATACTCCTACGCTAAATACCCTAAATATGCTCAACGAAACTCCATAGCGCCAAAACACCCTCGGTCGTCAATACGCTTCAGTTCGAGCTGCTGATACCTATTGCTTTCAATTTCGTCAGCGCGCTTCTCCGCCAGAGCGATTATAGGTAAAATTAGAATTAATACTTTTCGCTTTTGGAATGGAAATATATGCCGCTAACATCCCCGGTGACCTGATTAAAGCAGATATAGTAGAATCCTTCGAAACTGGCCCCAGAGATCGTCCTAACTCTGTGATCTGGCACAAGGAAGTATTCCTTCCACCTCATGAAGATGTGTTCCCTTTTGGCGAAATTCTTGCAGCTGAAGTCGGACTTCCCAGCCCGCTTCGCCAAGGGTAAATACGCCGGAAATCTATTCCAGTGTTGATTATCTACCTTCTCAGTCGATCCCCATTCCTTGTTTTGAGTGCGGAATTTATATTTAGTACCAATCATCTCTCCTTCAAAGTAGGTAGTTAGGGTTGGGTGATCTTCTGTTAAGCCTTCATTTCCATCGTTAGCGCAAGGCATCCCTGCGCTACAGGACTCGACAAACCTTGAATACGCAGGTAGCCGCAGAGGAACGACTCCCCCATGTCAACGTGCTTCAGCTCTACCTGCACATCGTACACTTGACGGTCGGACTGCTGAGTGCCGCGAAACTTACTGCCGGCACGGAGGAAAGATGACGAATGATTTGGAAATAGCTATAGAATATAAGATATCAGCGTCCATCTGGGATCGAGGTGGTAGTGTGGGATGCGCGTACCCGTACGTTCGAGAACTCATAGCTCATTGATGACGAGGGCGATTCTGTTGCGCCATGGGTCGCCAACCCCAGGGAGGGGCGCGCATCGACATCTTTGGTATCTGGGCCGGGGCTAATCGGACTCAGCATATCAGAGACGGGGTTGTCTTCCTCCGTATCCATCTCTTTAGACTGTAAGCCGTGCGGGGTGCAGTTCTCCAACAATCGCGGCGAATCAATGTCTGATGGCGGAGTCGGCTGTTGCTGAGGTGTCGTTTCTGCATCAATTATCCCATCAGGCGTATCCATCCGCCATGCGTTGTGCCTCGATTCGTCGGGCGGACAGCTCGTGTGCTGAGGCCTGTGGAGATGTGGGTCGATCGTTGCCGATGGGGATTCGTTGCGCGTCTCGTCATTAGGGGTCGGCATTGGGCGTTGATGCTAGTTAAAAAAGCACTTGGGCGGATTTAATGTAGAGGGGACGAAGGGGACGTCGTGTTCAAGATCGAGGTTGATATTTTCGCTTCAGGCGTGATTGGCGTTGTGAGGGGGTCAAGTGCTGGGGATTATGCGACTCGCGTTGGCCGTTGGCCCGGCTTTGAACAAGCACAGCCAATGGACATCACTATTGCCATCACCATACAAAGTGCGATTGAAGTTTATTAATGTACAGGTTTTGCCCGTCACTTTGCGCTCGGAAACGCCCAGAAAACACAATGCACACACACGCAACTTGGTCGGAGGGTTCAGATGGGTTTTATCTGGTACAAGCGCATGAGCAACGGTGTGATGCAGAAACCTGGGGTAGCGTACCTTGAAGTGCAAGGATATGAGGGAGAAAACTAGTGCTTTCAGATCCTGGACAAGGTAATAGAACACGCGCAGCCCTTCCGGATCTGCAGACTCTGTCACATCGACCAGAGAACCGATTTTTGCGGTCTGGGAGGGCATCAGTTTCAATCCTTGTTATCACGTGATGATAGTATAGGCCTTGGCTCACCTCGAACGAGATATGCTCGTTCCCAAGCCGAATTTCAAGCTCTTGTCGCCCGTCCTTGTTCTTTTGCGGCCACTTGGTGTCGTCTTCTCTAGGTGGGAGTCAGCAGGAGAACGTCGACGTATTATGGATCTGAGCTATATTACTTCATGATCTCGCTGTGTTTGATTATGCGCTTGATTTCGTCGATGAGGACAGAGCTCACGCACACTGTCGATGTGCCCTATGTTAGATTGGTCTCTAAAGTGAAGTACAGCTACTAGCACTACTGGGGTACTTACTCTCCTTGCGGATGAGAGAGTCATTGCGGTAGTTTGAGTTGTTTGCGTAACGTGCAGAGGCACTTCTGCCGTCCCCGAGGACCCTGAAGTCAAATTCTGGCACGACATTTAGCAAGAGCCTTCAGCGAACACAGGGGCAAGGGCGACCATACCAAGGAATTCATGACCAAACCGGCCAGAATGTCCAGAGCTATATAGCATCCATCAGTAAAAATAACAGGTGTGCCAAGCGAGGTAGTATACTAGTATCTGACGTAGAAAGGCTCGCCTGACGCCGCCGCCATCTCCCTTAGTGTGATTTAATCTATCTAGGAAAAGTGGTCAAGGTGGACACGGGTCAGTACATAATTACAATGCTAGGAACGTTGTGGGGATGTGAGGCTGAAAATAGCACATTTATAAGCACGGACAGCGCAGCTTTGAGCACTAGGAGACCAAGCGCACACCTTTGGCTCTGAACACATTGGAACTTTGGTGATTATCGAACGTACGAATTTCCTAGACCTCACGACAACCTCCTAAATCCCGCTAGTTGGACAAGTACTACTCTCTTGCTGGTGGTCAGTTGGGAGTTCCTTGTCTTGATAGGTCGATTCATTTCTTCAACGCCCAAGTCCACCCAACGGAAGGGGGACATATTTCCGCCCCTCTTCCTCAAAGTCTGCGCATTGCGGCTTTCCTTCTCTTTGACAGAGCAGCATGGCGTCTTTCCTTGAAAGCCCGTACAGTCTAGTGCACCAGGACAATACTGCAGACCAACCAACGGTGCAGGAGCTAAAGACACAACTAGAGAAGGGGACCGATGAGGTGAAGGTGGAAGTTATGAAGCGTATCTTAACGGTGATGTTGAACGGAGAGCCGATGCCTCAGCTGCTCATGCATATCATAAGATTCGTCATGCCATCGAAGAGCAAGCAATTGAAGAAACTGCTATACTTTTACTACGAGATATGCCCTAAGCTAGATGCCCATGGGAAGCTGAAGCAAGAGATGATCCTCGTCTGGTACGTTTGCCTTTGAAGCACAAACCCTCAGGCTACGGTGTAAGTGCTAAGTTTCTGTAGTAATGGCATCCGGAATGACCTACAGCATCCTAACGAGTATATCCGTGGCAATACCTTACGTTTCCTCTCCAAACTCAAGGAACCAGAACTCATAGAGCCTCTACTTTCCTCCGCCCGATCATGTCTTGAACACCGCCACGCCTATGTGCGGAAAAATGCAGTATTTGCTATTTCGTCTATCTACCTACTCTCAGAGAGTTTAATTCCCGACGCCTCTGACCTCATCTACACCTTTTTAGAGGGCGAAAGTGATCACATATGCAAAAGAAACGCTTTCGCGGCGCTTGCTTCCATTAGCAATCAGAGAGCATCTGATTACCTTACCAGTATCTTCGACGGAATTCCGAATGCAGACGAATTACTACAATTAGTGGAATTGGAGTTTATTAGGAAGGACGCCGTACAAAATTCACAGAACAAGGTGAACGCCATGCCCAGCCAGAAGCAACTGGGAGACTAATCATCCGACAGGCACGGTATTTGAGACTGATTTTCGACCTTCTAGAAGCTAGTGCCACCACCGTCGTTTACGAGGCCGCATCATCTCTGACCGCCCTCACAAGCAATCCGGTTGCCGTAAAGGCAGCAGCGGCCAAGTTCATTGAACTTAGTATAAAAGAGGCGGACAATAACGTCAAGCTCATTGTTCTAGACCGGGTGGACCAACTGAGGTTGAATAATGAAGGAATACTAGACGACCTAATAATGGAAATACTTCGCGTTCTCTCCAGCCCAGATATCGATGTGCGAAGGAAAGCTCTCGCTATTGCTATGGAAATGGTATCAAGCAAAAACGTGGAAGAAGTCGTCTCACTCCTAAAAAAGGAGCTGTCGAAGACAATAGATCAAGAATTTGAAAAGGTAGTTATACTAGGAATTCTTTGGTAATTACCGCTTTACTAACCCCCGTTCAAGAACAACGAATACCGCCAACTACTCATCCATTCTATTCACCAGTGTGCTATCAAATTTTCAGAGGTTGCTGCCAGCGTTGTGGGACTCTTGATGGACTTCATTGCGGACTTCAACAATACATCAGCTGTCGACGTCATTTCATTTGTCAAGGAAGTTGTGGAGAAGTTCCCAAAGCTACGTCCATCCATAGTTGAACGATTGGTGTCAACACTGAGTGAGGTTCGAGCCGGGAAAGTTTATCGCGGAGCATTATGGATAGTAGGAGAGTACTCCCTTGAGGCCGGCGATATTCGGGACGCTTGGAAGCGGATACGTGCAAGCCTAGGGGAAATCCCCATATTAGCCTCGGAACAACGGCTTCTAGACGATGTTTTAGACAGCAATACAGAGTCTAAGGGACAAGTAAATGGACATGCCAAACCATCAGCGCCCACGGGATCCCGAAGAGTCCTCGCAGACGGCACTTACGCCACCGAAAGTGCTTTAACCAGCGAATCTGCTGCGGCAGCTAAGTTAGAAGCTATAAAAGCCGCCCAGAAACCACCACTTCGTCAACTTATCCTTGATGGAGATTATTACCTTGCATCAGTTCTTTCGTCTACCCTCACAAAGCTCGTTATGCGCCATTCCGAGATATCAAAGGATGTTGCTCGAACCAATGCATTACGAGCGGAAGCTATGCTCATTATGATATCCATCATTAGGGTAGGGCAGTCACAGTTTGTCAAAGCCCCAATCGACGAAGATTCCATTGACAGGATCATGTCCTGCGTTCGCTCTCTCGCCGAGTTCTCTCAGAAAAAATATCTCGAAACCGTTTTCCTCGATGATACTAGGAAAGCCTTCCGAGCAATGGTACAAGTGGAAGAGAAGAAGCGTGCGTCGAAAGAAGCTATCGAGAAAGCCAAGGCGGCCATGCAGGTGGACGACGTTATTTCTATACGACAGCTCTCAAATCGAACGGCCGGTGACGGCACGGATGAGATTGAGTTGGACCTTGAAAAGGCCACCGGAGGCGATGCTACAGTCGAAGACCTTTCCTCCAAGCTTAGTAGAGTTGTCCAGCTCACAGGTTTCTCGGACCCTGTGTATGCGGAAGCGTACGTCAAAGTCCACCAATTTGATATTGTCCTTGATGTCTTACTGGTGAATCAAACAACGGAGACACTCCAAAACCTTTCCGTGGAGTTTGCTACACTAGGTGACCTTAAGGTAGTCGAGCGGCCGACAACCCAAAACCTCGGCCCTCATGATTTCCAGAACGTACAATCAACGATCAAAGTATCTTCTACGGACACCGGAGTGATATTCGGCAACGTAGTGTACGATGGCCCTAGCTCGACCGAGACCAATGTAGTCATTCTGAATGACGTCCACGTCGATATCATGGACTATATCCAACCAGCCCAATGCACCGAAACACAGTTCAGGACGATGTGGACGGAGTTCGAATGGGAGAACAAAGTTAACATCAACTCCAAAGCCAAATCGCTGAGTGATTTCTTAAAACAGCTCATGGCTTGCACGAACATGAGTTGCCTGACCCCAGAGGCTTCCTTGAAGGGGGACTGCCAATTCCTGAGTGCAAATCTCTATGCCCGAAGTGTGTTTGGTAAGTCTCCTAGGTCTCCCTAGTCTTTGTCGACGAGATGCTGACTTGAACGCGTAGGTGAGGACGCCCTAGCGAATCTTAGTATTGAAAAGGAGGGTGAAGACGGACCTGTTACAGGATTTGTGCGGATACGGAGCCGGTCACAAGGCCTGGCGCTAAGCCTGGGGTCATTAAAAGGTCTCAATAAGGTTGAAGAAGGCGCATGAAATAGCCAACGCCCGTGCTTCATGTCACCCCGTTCGTGCTGTTCATTACCTACGCTTGCTACGGTGTGCTTGCATATTTCCATGACAATTAAACAATATCTAGAAACGACATCCCGTCTGGTTACGGCAATCAGACTAGGCGGCTATCTCACCTAGATAGCTGTCGGTAGCTCTACTGACCGGAACAAAACACGTTGGCTATTTCTAAAGTGCAATCCCCCCTAAGTGGGCCCCTACGACAACCCCCATTTACGTAGTATAAACCAGCAGCGAAATTATTACCATAAGGCTGTGGAGCAATCTATTAGGCGATCAAACCACATTGAACTCGCGTGGCACAAGTTCGCTGACTATGTAGCTGTAAACATGCCTCATCATTCCACGCACAATGTCTTCCGCAACCCCCACCGCTGGAGATCCCTTTGCCGACCCGATCACAGCGGTCGGCAGAGCGGAAACTATTACAGAAACCACCTTGGTGGTGGGGCGAAGTGCGACGCTAACACTAGGGACTGACTCCTTGATCGTACTAGGTAAGTGACATGTCTATGGGATCGCAGACCCAGCTTCTAACGCCTAGCCACAGACGAGGGATTTACCAAGGAGGATAGAGGCAGGTGCTGCGGCCTTCTGCCAAGTAGTAAGGGTAGTGCGCTTTTTGTTCAAGTAACGCATGCTGAGCAAATGAAGAAACTAAGAACACGCGTCCAATTCCATTCCACAACGTCTTGTGGGCCGACACCTCCGAGCTCAGCCTAACGATTTGGTTTGCGCAGCAGACTTCCGAAGGCTTCGTGCAGCCAGCCCTCATCAGTTACTCGGTCGAAAAGACAAACGGATCGACGGCGAAGATATGGATATCAAAACTGCTAGACCGAGCATATGGCGAGTCGCAACGCCGGAAGCGAATCAAAGTGCTAATCAACCCTTTTGGCGGGAAGGGCAGTGCCCAAAAGCTTTACTCGCGAGATATTGAGCCAATATTTACGGCGGCGCGATCCGTGATTGACGTTGAGAGGACACAATACCAGGGACATGCAGTCGAGATTGCAGAAAACCTGGACATTGAGGTCTTCGATGTCGTGGCATGCTGCTCTGGAGATGGAGTGCCCCATGAAGTCTTCAATGGCCTAGGTAACAGGAAAGATGCCCAGAAAGCGCTGTCAAAAGTGGCGGTTGTCCAGCTTCCGTGCGGAACCGGAAACGCCATGAGCTGGAATTTGAACGGTACTGGTAGTCCAAGTCTGGCCGCTCTATATGTTGTAAAGGGCATCCAAACACCCCTTGATCTAGTGTCGATAACCCAAGGCAACCGACGCTTTTTATCTTTCTTATCCCAGTCGGTGGGAATAGTCGCAGAGAGCGACCTCGCCACAGAACACCTACGGTGGATGGGCGAGCACCGCTTTACATACGGATTCTTGCTTAGGCTCTTGAGGAAGACGGTGTATCCATGCGACCTAGCAGTGAAGGTCGCAATTGGGGATAAACAAGCGATTAGACAGCATTATCGACAAGAGCGAGGGAACAGCCCTCCCACGGGCAAAAGGGGAACCCGGTCGATAGCAACGGATAGTGTGAACGAAGAACTCCCGCCCCTGAAATTTGGCAAGGTTGGGGACGAGCTTCCGGAGGACTGGCAGCTGGCGCCATACGATACCCTTGGTAATTTCTACGCTGGCAATGTACGTACCACGTACCATCCCCTCCGCACTTCTCCAACTCCAATAACAGCAGACTAACGGCCTGTGAGATGGCGTACATGGCACCAAACGCCAACTTCTTCCCAGCAGCGCTCCCAAACGATGGCACTATAGACCTAGTCTGTATAGACGGCCATATCAGCCGCATCACAGCTCTTAAATCCCTTGCTGCCGTGGAATCAGATAGTTTCTATGATATGGAGCACGTAAGTTTCGCCCGGTGGACCCCCCTCATATATAACATCACAACACACACATGTGCAGTTATACATGCACCATCTAACGCGAACCCGTAACTACTCCAGGTGTCCTACCGCAAAGTCCTCGCCTTCCGCATAATCCCCCGCGACCAAAAAACAGGCTATATATCTATTGACGGGGAGAAAGTACCCTTTGAGCCCTTTCAGGCGGAGGTCCACCAGGGATTAGGCACAGTTCTATCGAAATGTGGTCATGTATACGAAGCGCCAGGAGTCTGAGGAACCTTTTATTTCTTTTTTCTCTTTTCTCTCTTTCTCTTGTTTTTTTCTTATCTTTTCGTTCGTGATAGTGGCGGCACTTTTTCGCGGTTTTCCTGTGTAGTAGAGATATATATATATATATATATATATTTATATACCAGACTATACTAGATGTTTTTTTTCATACTCCCTTTTTTTTTTTATTATTATTATCACTATTACATATATACGTAAAGGTTAATATATATATTAAACAGTATCCAAGAAACGAAAGGACAAGCCCTCTTTTGCTACCACTATTTATTTACTATTTATTTATCCTTTCTTTTCCTCCGTATCATACTGTGCCATCGCGCGATTCCTAAAAAAGCCCAACTCAAAGCACCGGTTATATATATGTATATTTATATATTTATTTATTTCATTTAATTTTCGTGAGGTGTGGAGTTTTACATGGCTCTTTTTTTGGGTTGGGGTTTGCTAAAGAAAAATTATGCATAGTGTTGGGGGCCTGGTGCAAGATCTTGATGCCTCCCTCAGGTACAGAATGCATTGAGCAGACAGATTTCCACCACCCCCGTCATATCTCAGCTCGCTATCAGTAGAATTCATGGGCCCGAACAACATGCTACTGCGAAAACGACAATTGTATATAAACGCCGGGCTTTTATAGTCAACCAATCCAAACCCTCTATCCAGCTCTCAATCCTAGCTCATTCCTCGTCTTTCCCAGCTCCCTTCTCCACCCCTCCCTCCCGCTCCGATAGCGACAGATTATTCCAATCTACAAGTCTCTCGTCTTCTAGAGCTCCTTTTACCCTCGAACGCACGGCTTTCGTCGGGCTTTCTACTCCTAAGCTTCGTAGAGGAGCAAGGAGGGCGTCGATGGGGAGGTTGCCGCTTCGTGGTGTGTCGATTTGGTCGAGCTCGTCGGTATAGATGTCAATGACGTGGTAGCGGAGGCCATTCGGGATTTTCATGTCGGTTGCACTATAGGGTAGTTTATTAGTTGAGCGCCTTCGAGTCTAGTGCGGGAAGGGGAAGGGCGGATACCTCAACGGTATTGAGGAGAGGATAATCATGTACTCTCCTGTGACTTCACTTTCCCAATTCCTCTTGGCCAGATACCTGAAAGATGCAGCGAGGTACCTCCGTACCAAGAGCAAGAATTTATCCATCCTGCGAGGCCCCAGTTTAGCAGAGATTAGTATGTTCCGCGAACGCAGCCACCAACCTAAGGACATCAATCCCCGTCCACTCCCTCGCGATGGTAGTCCAAAACGCTCTCAGAAACGGCAACGCATTCTCGTCTGGCAACGCGTCCACCAAGCCAGCCAGATCAGCGGCAAGTGTCTGCTGTGTCCGCACCCGGTCGCTCATCCACATGCCTTCATCACGAATCTCCAGTCAGCTTTCGGACCAATAGGCCGGCCCCTCATAACGAGTCTCGCTGACAGAAAAATAGCCCCTTCCATAGCTTTAAAAGCTCCAGTTCCGTAAATGCCCTTCGACCGCTTAGGTACGTTCGTAGGCTTGCGACCGCCTTGTCGCGAGTCGACTTGTCTGTTGCACTCGAGTCAGAGGGGTCCCCTATGGCAGACGCGCCCGGAAGTTTTGGAGTTCACATACCGTTGGCTGCCAACTGCTTCGTGAAGGGGGTCGATTGCACGTTTTGCACTTCGGACGCCATTCTTTGGTGCCAGGCGGCCTGAGTCAGAATTTCGCAGCGGGGAAAGTCTACGTAGTAGTGCACTAGCCCAGCGAGCCCAGCAAGACCCACCAACGTCGTTCTCTTTGTAACCTGCGCTTTTGTCCACTTAGCTCCGGGGCTTCTTCTTTCTTTTGCAACTTCAGCGGCATACCACTGTTCGTAAGCCCTTTGTGCTGCAAAATTCCAGCCCCATACCGACACCGGGAACTACCAGGAACCACCAGGGACTACCAGATCTCTTTACTTTTGGGGTACAATTCAAATTGCACCTGTAGTAGTACCAGTCTCCTGTAGTTGAAACAACATTTTGTGCCGAGCTCTAATCCTTAATACGGCAACCTGCACTTTAGTACAGTTCAAGCAGTTCAAGCATCAATAGAGTTGTCTCTTGTTCAGAAGCTCACATTTGTCCAAAATACTCTCTTCCCTATGCCATGTACTGCACAGGGCAAGTTACCTCTCCTGTACTAGTATATGTATATAAAAGCCTATGAAAGTACTCTGTTAATAATAAAAAAAATGATATTATATTCAAAACATATAGTATATAGTATTTATAACTACAATCTACATGAAACAAAAGACTGCTTTATTGATTTTAATATAAAAATCCTCTTAATATTCCATTTTGTTATATATTTTGATACATTTGACTTGTTTGACTGATAATCTTTGATTATTACTAATCCCTGCTAGTGTCTTTTTATCTACTGATGATCAACACCTTTCAAAATTTCTTTATCTTTCTCTCTACTTCTCTCATCACTATCATTCTCATCTCAACTGTCATCAGCAACTGATTTGTTCATGCTGTAATACTTGATTCTGATCAGGGTTTTCTTCTATACTAGACGAGCTTTAAGTTGCTTAAAGTAAGCTTTTGCCCCGGTCGCACTAAGAGTTCTCCCCATTTGACCGAGCCTTTTTTGCCCCACACTAACCCCAACTCGTGTGGAATCAATCTATCGATTGTCTATATCGATAAGGATGAATGTCTTGAAGTTAACTCTATCCTTTAGATGGTTAAAGCATCGGTTCCCGACGGCAGCGATGACTATATTTCAGTTGATGAGGTAACTTTCTCTCGTTACTCTTTAGGATGTTTCGCATTGTGCCATTACAGATGACTGGTAACTAACAAAAACTTCTGTTATTAGATTCAAGATGTACTTGACAAACGGTCGGGAGAAGAGGAAGTAAGCTTCTGGTATTTCTGCTGCCATGGTATGTGGGTTAACACACCTCCAGATGGAGTATCTCGTGATCCTCAAGGCATCTAAGGATAAGGGAAGCAAGTTTTGGCTCTCTGCATCAGAAATCAGTGGAGATATTCGTTCTTTGATCGGACTTGGACGTGGAGCTAGGTGAGCTTGTGTACAATATGAAATACTAGTGCAAGTATAGCTTAACTTTATTCTCTTTCTATAGTACCTCTTCCAACACACCTTCTGTCTCCTCTTTTAAGACAGATAACAATAAAGGAAACAAGCGAAAGAGGACCTCTCAAGCAAAAAAGGTAGTGTTCGACTCCACCAGTTCTTTAGTGGGCTTTCTAACTATAGTTGTTAGAAACCCTCTTCAAACCTTAATAGTGGATCCAATACATCTGATACAAGCAGGCTTGCAAATAAGAAAAACTTTCCTGTAAGCTAGCTTCCTCTCTTGTCTAAACCACAAGCTAAACAAAGCCACTTAGCATCGCTCAAAGCCCAGTAAGGGTAATGAACCTTCAAGTTTTACAACAATCGATGATGCTATTATGGGCGGTGACGCCGAGGAAGAGATTGCAGCAGAACGATCCTTTGAAGCCTTTCAAGCTAGGCTTGATGAAATACCCGGCCCACCCATCACACTGTACAACGACATAGATAGTACTTCTCCAAGCCTCGGTTTCCGTTTTATCGAGGAGAGTATTATTTGTGACGGCGTGATCAAAGCCAGCAAGGAGTCTATGTACGGCTGCACTTGCAGGTCAGAAAACGGGCGCCATACAAGCTGTGAGGACACTGCGTGTTCATGCCTCGACCAAATGTCTGAAAGTGAGTTTCCTTATGAGGCTGGAGCACTCCGAGACGGCCACCTCGATACGAGGATGGCTATTTTCGAATGCAACTCCCTCTGCAGTTGCGGTGACGATTGCAAGAACAAACTTGTGCAATGGGGCCGAAAGGTTCCGTTGGAGATATTCAAGACGTCCAATCGCGGGTGGGGTAAGGCTTCTTTCAGGTCTAGTAACGCAAGGTGGTCACAGCTGATAGGTATCAGGTTTACGTTGCCCTGTGGACCTTAGAAAGGGAGAATTTATCGACGTTTACAAGGGCGAAGTCATAACTAATGACGAGGCCAACCGTCGTGAAGTCGAGAAAAAGCGAGTTGGTACGAAAGAGAACTACTTATACGTAATGGAAAAGTTCGCAGAGGCGAACGACATTCCGGCGAGCAAACTTTACACTGTGGACGGAGAGCGTTTTGGTGGACCGACGAGGTTTATGAACCACTCATGCGAACCGAATTGCCGGCAATTTACGGTCTCATATCATCACGGAGATATGTTTGTCTATGACTTGGCCTTTTTTGCCGCCAACTTCATCCCTGCGCATACGGAGCTCACATTCAACTACACCGACGCTGAGCACACAGGCCCAAGGAGGCGCAGGCCGAAGCGTGCTACAGGTTGCCTCTGTGGCTCTTCGAATTGCCGTGGCTACATCTGGCCGTGACTCTTCGATAGCGCTGAATTTCCCGATTTCAAATCCCCGGTGCCCTTCGCGTGCGGGTTCCTGCAAGCAAATGTATACCCATTGGTCATTCAGTCAGGATAGTTAAAATCACCGGAATTCCTTTTTTTTGTTATATGAAATGGCTATAGATCAAAGCCAGAAATGTCTCCAGCTGGCAGGGAAAATGTGCATAGGTAGTAATAATGGTACTACTCCATAAAACAATAGACGCAGGGTAACTTCAAGCTACCTGCTGCTGAATAAACTGATCAACCCCGTTCCAGATAGCAAGCGCCCTTGTATCCGTCAAGTCCAATTCGCCCAAAGCCACGAGAAACAAAATCCCACCCTCCTCTCAAAACTCCCTAAACATATCCACCCAATAACATTCCTCTCCTGGTAAACCAGAAACCTAAGTGGAAAAAAAAAGGAACAGCAAGTCTACCAGTAGTGGTCAAATACCCCAAGCCTTTTTCTAAGGGTTTTAAGCACCAAAATCCTGTTTGAAACGTAAATGTGGCGGGTACATCTGCGAAAATCCTCTAGGATGAAATATTAGGATGGAGGGGATGAGGGAGTTGCCTGGCATCGTGGCTCTTTTCTATGCATGGGTTTATCTAAAGAGGAGATTCCTTTTTTTTTTTTTGGGCGGACCAGGGGGTAGCTTATTCTTTTTTTTTTTTGAGATGATAAAACTCCTTTTAAAAAAAGAAAAAGAACATTAGGAGACCCAATAATAACTCCAAGGTCCCCATCCGTCCTTCGAAAACTTTTTTTAAGGGGAAAAAAAGGAGGATGGGGTTGAAACGTTTGAAAGAGAAGCGCCTATCAACAACCATCCCGCCAGGTGTGGCTTTTGTGGTGTAGGTACTATGCCAGAAGCATTATCTGAAACCCAAGAATTCCCGTGCAAAAAAAAACTCCGTATAAACTTGCAAATTCCGCGACGCCTCATTGACTCTTCCTGGCCTGTAGACGTCTCCGATACCCTAAAGCCGTGAAGGGGAGGTCCTCTAACCTACTCTCTCGATTATCAAACCGCTCACTACCTGCAACTAGCAGTTTGATGGAATTGCCAAATCCCACTGCTACCGAACACATGCCGACCTTGCAGATCGGGCCGACTTTACTAACGAAGAGTTCGCCGTCGGCCGTCTTGGTGGAGATGGGGGAGATGGTGACCTCTCCATGCGCAGACATTGTCCAGGCTTCCCACTCATAGTCGTCGTCCACCCGCTCAGTGGCATCGCGTTCTCTAGCTCCGCGTCTCCGGGATGTGTGGAGGGCACAGTAGTCGCGGCCATGCGAACGCACCGATTTTCTTCGAACACCGACGGCACAATTAGCGGCCGTAACTTCCCAAATACCGGCGCTCTGTGTCTGGTGTGCCGTCATTGTCGCACTACTGAAACTTTGGCACCCGCTCTCTGTCAAATCTTCTGTCGCATGAAGGCAGATTACATTTTCCTGTTTATCGTTAAGGGTATAAGTATGCATATTGAAGCAGTGTGTCTCGCTCTCCGTATAGAGTATGGAAAATGATGATACGCTAGATCCGGTGATACATTCCGAACATTGTCTCCGCCGGGAGTGGATGGCTCGCAGCGAGCCTGGTTTGATCTGACTAGTTTTGAATTGGTAAATGACGACACCAGATTGAGGATTGACAAGTTTGACCTGGCAGTGACCAGCCACCAAGAGCAATCCTAGTGCCGGAAGCGCGACTATCGAACTTATGGGCAAGAAGCTCTTGTCTCCTCCTATGGATTGTTCCGCGATGCCGAATATCTCTTTCACCCAGCCGTTTGCGCTGCGTACTGTACTGCAGATATAACCGCATTTCGTGGCCGTGAAGACTTTGAGCGGTAGCTTCGGTATAAGAACGGCAGTGGCTGTGACGATTTTGCTGTGGCAACATCTCTGCTTGAAAACCTTAAAGGTACGGGGGTCTATCTCGATTAGCCAGCCATCTGGTTTTACTAGTACCAATCTTGCGCCAGGTGTGTGGTGTTCAAGAGTGAAGAAGAATGCACTAGGCTGCTGACCGTCGATATCTACGTCAATTGTCTGTGCAACGCTTTCATGGTGAAGATCCAGGAGGGAAATCAAGCCGGATCGTGAACATATCGCTAGCCAATTCGCGCAATCGTCAAGTGCAAGGGAAACAACGGGCCAAAACGGCCTCTCGGTCTCCGTCGGCTGGAATTTTACCGTGACATTTCTACTCCATCCCATCTTGAAGCTCCGCACAATAACCCTGCGGTCTAGCCCAAGAGATGCGAGGGTACCTGATGACGACGCAGAGAGCATGGCGATATCCAGAGCGTGGCCTCCGCTATAAGTCTTTGTTGATAGAGGCGGTTCTGTGGGGTCTGTTGCCCCTGTGATGTCGTCGGAGACCTCGCTCCAGAGGAGGTAGTTCATCAGTATTGTTACCACCGCCACAATTAGGACGATGAGTAAAGCAAATGGTAGAATGTGGTCCCCTGCCGCATCAGGAATTGTTGGAAGACGTGTATACGGGAACGAGTCTTTCGTGTTTTCCGGGTTTCCGCGGTCAGCACCCCTAGTTACAAAGACTAGAGGATCATATACCCGTGCGACAAAACTATGAGCATGAGGCTTCACAAGTCGAATAACCTCCTTCGCTGTGTCGTGATCTTGGAGTCGCAACCACGATGTCGGGCTCCTTGCCTGGTTCACTGTCGCTGTAGGTGTCGTCAGGGGCTCCAAGGCTCTGGTGGACTGGTTTGATCGAAATGTATTCACTAGGCGGGATAATGATTGGACTGGGCTCTCGTTGTCGAAAAAGTGCCAATTTAGGGCCGTCACGAAACAAACCATCACGGCTGTTCCGGCAACCCTGGTGCTAAGGGGGAGTTTCCCGTGCAAGAGAGCATTTGCCCATCTTTGCTTTCCTGCTCCGGCCACCTTGTTGCCCCCTTGGGCGAGATTCGCTCTGTCTAGCGAATCTTGCAACTCCAATCTCTGCACATCCACACTTAGGACTGCGAGAAAGAAGGTCAAGTGAAAGAAGAAGTCAAGCACCAGAGCAATGGAAGAAAACATGCAGAACGCGGTTACCCAAACGGCTCTGCTAAGAAGCCACAGGATGAGGAGGTTCTGGGCTGCTCTTGCAAGGGCGAGGTGCCCGATGTTGCCAAGGGCGTTGGATATGCGCGAGACGGTAGAGGCTTCTGGGGGTATTACAAGCACGGCGTTGATGAGCTGAAACCTATTGGGGGGGCTTACGTTAGCCACGATAACGGATGTTTCGTGTCTGTGTATAAGGAAGAACCTAACCCGCTGGCGGGCAGAACCGAAGAATGTCGAGCAGGGATGCGAATAGTACAACGTGTAGCAAAAATACAGATAACGACTCACCAAGAGTGGCGTGATCGCCAGTGGGTGATCGCCGTATAACATGGACGGGGGGGAACATGTAGGAAAAGAGGCCTCATACATATTTTCGATTCCAAATGCCAAAACTACGAATGGGTATAGCTCTCTTGGTATCTGTGACAAATCGATCTTGAAGAGAGCACAGATGGTAAAGCTAGAAAATATCGAAATTCCAATCTGTCGCGACGTCAGCCCTGGCACCCACTTCTTAGGGCATAGCTTGTCCACATACCTGTGCAATAACCATCGCTACCAGTCCGAGCCTGCTCTTAAACGCCCTCAACCTACGCAGGTTGACAGCTACATAAAGCGCCATCAAAGCATACGCAAGACCTAGGACGATGTCCTCCTGGAGGCTCATCGGCTCGAAGCGGAACTCGTAAAGGCGAGAGTGCCTAACCTTCCCGTTGGCAGGGTACACTAATAGCCTCCCTGAGGCATCCCTCGCAAGCTCCTCTGCCCGACTATTCCATAAATCTTCGATTCTGGGATCAATTCTGTGAAACAAGGTAATGACTAAAGCATCCGCGGCTATCAAGCGGTCTTTGGAAAATATTTTGCCAGCAAAGACGGTTGAATGTCGTAGTGTGAGGTTGGCAGGTGAGACACGTTGTGAGCGCTCATTAATCGTCTCTAGGAGGTCATGGTCCCCTTCAATGGCAGAAACAGAGCAATTCCAATAGAATAGTGGTGAGTGGAAAAACGAGGCCGGGCCAATTGCTAAACTATTGGCAGTTTGCTCTCTATATGTTGTGGCGGGATCGTCTACAGACCGCAAGTATTCGCAGTTTGAAGTTGGCCCGAGCAATGCTTCTTGAACACGCAGAGCCTCAGTCAAAACTTCCGGCTCTATTGCTCGCATAAAGCTTCCATGTACCCACGCCTGTCTCATCGCGATGTCTGGAGCAATGCCTTTAGTCCCGTCCAATGGACGAGCCGACGTCCAGACATGGTGAGGGAGGGATGGAAGGCCGGTGGTAGAGTTGTTGGAGTAGAGAAATACAACGGGATAGCAAAACACGACCGCAATGGCAACGGAAGCCAGAATCCAATGAACTGGGTGCCGTGCGACAAAGCTGCCGTGGATGAGGAACAGCCTCCGAATCGGGTGAGTTGGACTTAGAATGGGTGGTTCAGTCGTGCTTTTAGTGTCTCGTGTCAGCAAGCTCTGAGGCGGAAAATGGAGGGGTTTGTGGCTGTCCAGGGGACTCGGGAAAGTCAGGGAGGAAACGCACCCTCGGAAAGGATATAACAGGTACCAGATCATTGACACTGAATGGCACTGCAGGAAGACATTGAGGATCCCCGGTGAGAATGACGACAGGGTAGGCAGGTGGATGAAGGCCCGTGCTTCAAGATCCTGACATGAGAGTGCAGTGTAGACAGCGCCTGGAACGAATAAATCGCGATGTGTTGCAAGAAGGGAAGCAAGGGTGCATGTACGATGCGTAGTAGCGGCGAGAAACCGTGCGATTAGAATCGGCAGCGCAGCTATATCTTGGGGCAGGCGTAGCACGAGGGGAGACGAGTGTATGAGTGTATGAGGTAAGTAGCAGGAGTAGTTCTGCTATACAAAAACTGTGGACGGAGTACTCTGCGTTCGCTCATGTGGGGTCGGGAATAATACAAGGGAGGCGTACGGAGTACTACTACGTATGTGCATGTGCGTGCAATATGTACATGTACAATATACAAATACACACTGGGAGACGACTTCGCCGATGCATCCTCGCTCACACGGGTCAAGGTGGAATGGCGTGCACCAGGGAACTATGCTACGGTGCACGGCATCGGCACCCAGACATCCCGTTTTGCACGGTTACACGACCCACAGAGTGTTCCATGGGCGATCAGGGCATGGGCAGAGCCATGTCCCTCCAGTAGTCTCACCGATGGAGATGAAAGCTCCGCGTCTCTGCGACCTGCACTGAGTACGTAGGAGTTCTCTTGGCCGGGCCCGGAGAGGGGGGATCGGCAAGGGTTTTTGCGGGCGGTCCTCCGAAAACATAGTGCCCGAAAACACTGTCTTGCGACTTTCGCGGGGTGGGTTCTGGTGAGCGGTACTGGTACTCCGTGCTCCGTAGACGTTTTTGTGCATACGGCGTACTCTGTACTTGCATGTATGTCCTTGTGCCTCGCCGTCCATCATCAGCGGGGATTTTTGATGCTTGGTGTGTTTGCTGCGTGCGACGTCCTCTGTCCTCTGTCTTCTTGTCCTCCGTCTTCCGTAGTCTAGGCTAATACTTGCAGACACGTGACTTGCTATTGTGGCATCAATCCATCCCTTCCAGGACGCGGCTCCAAAATTTCTAATAACTCCACACGAACCTTGCCTGGTGTAGAGCCGCTCCACCACGCGTTTTACCCTGCTGAGGACAACCAGTCTGCTCTCCAGGCACGCGATCTCACCCGCCCCTACCACTCCGCAGCCCTCAATATTATCTCCGGCAGTGTACATTCAATTCATCGAGGAGGGAAGGGGCGCTGGGCCTCGCGTCGCCTCCTGGCCTTCTCTTGTTCTCGTTTGTTCGCGCGCAACCAACCGCCTTCACGACGCCACCATGGTTTCGAGAAAAAGAGCGCGGCAGGAGATGGAGGCCGAGGGCTCTCCCCTCCATGAGCCGAGCCTGCTTGATCGTATTCGGGACATGTGGGAATTTGCCAACCTTGGCCAATACCTCTTTATATTTGGGAAAGCTGTGAAGGTTGACCAGGAGCTGGACATCGAGGTAGCCATGCCTTCCTTGCTTTTGCGATTATGGCGAAAACATGTTCCGTGAGGAGGTGGGGAGTGAGACTAACGGAAATCGTTCACGCAGGATCTCGAGACAGAGTTGATGAGGCCTCAACATTCAGAAACACTGTCCGCAATAGGCTTGGCCCTTCTGAAGTTCGTATCCTCGCATCGTGGTTTGACGTGAGTGTGGCCTTCGCAGCTTTTGGTGTACTATCTAACCATTATCGACAGTCCCGATCTGTTTGACGAATACTCGCGACGACAGTATCAGGCAAGACTACCGAAACACAATCCCTTTGGAGATGGGGAGGTCCCGAGGAAGTTCTCTGAGTTTGACGTATTTACAAAGGTTTGCTATTTCTTTTCCGGACCAGTTTCTAATGTAGGGTGGTAATGAGTCTGCTAAACCTTCTCAACGGTCTAGATTCGCGTTCTCTACCAACTTTCGCAATGGACGATGATTCATAGCGACCGAATTCGGGAGAGAATGCCTGAACAGAAAGATACCGAACAAACAGATTGGGTAGGTGTCATTGTTTCGCTCTAGGAAAATACATCTAATACGTTTGAGTATGACAGCGGGTTGAGCCAACAGGCTGGGATGCGAAGGGACGCATATACTTTATTCTGGACGATAACCGTCTTTACCGGAGAACAGATCCGCCGCCGCCGCCACCACCACAACTAGCCTCGAAACCCAAGAAAAATTCCAAAAAGGCAAAAGCTGCTGCCCGTGCCAGTAAGCGCAGGAGGGTGTCCGGAGCCGTACCAGAAGATTTGGAGGAGGAAGGGCTAGTGGTTGCAGAACCCGAAGGTGTGGATGATGGTTTTGGTGGGATGAAGTGGGAATGTGTGGCTGTCACCTTGGAACAATATAAGGAGTTCATTGAGTCGATCCGTCGAAGCCGACACGTGGACGAGAAGGAGCTATATGATGCACTGGTTGCAGACGTTTTGCCGCTCCTTGAACAACAAGCTGAGGAAAGGAAAAGGAAGGAGGCGAGGAGGGAGAGAGAGCTACTGGCTCTTGAAAAGTTAGCGACTGCAAAGCGATCGAGTAGAATTGCTAGCAAGCTAGAGAAGCAGAGGGAAGAGGAGGAAGCGCTGGAGGCGGAGCGGAAAAGACAAAACGACTTAATTATGGCAAAGAAAGGGCAAGAACTGTCGAAGAAAATGGAACAGGTAGGAGTTGTACCCCTAGGCTAGCTAGGCAACTGTCCTTACGAACTCGTGTAGGACCGTGAATCGCGCATCTTAACTCGCGAACGGCGACTCAGGGAGCGGGAGATGAAGAGAATTCTTCACGAAGAGGAACTCGCGAATCTATCGGAAGATAGCAAGAAGCTTGGAACGGGCGAAGCTCGGAAGTCTGAGAGGCAGCTGAAGTCAGAGATTGAGAAGCACAAGCAAGCTCTCGAAGAGTACACACAAGAGGAAGATTGGATCTTCGACTGCTCTGTTTGTGGCGTCAACGGCGAGAATTTGGTAACTCCCCCGTATGTCTCCTGTTGTATTCTGATTTAACCCCCTAGCAGGATGACGGTTCTCACAGCATTGCGTGTGAAAAATGCAATGTCTGGCAACACAGCGCCTGTCTTGGAGTCAGCAAGGAAGAAGCGGAGCGGAGCGACTTCCAGTTCATCTGCAAGACCTGCAAACGACGCATTGAAGACGAGATCAAATCCGCAAACAGCCCAAAGATTACCATTAAACTTCGTCTTGGCTCCTCATTCCCCACGACAGGACGCTCTATTCCACATGTTAATGGAGGCAGCAGAGACCACAAGATGCAACAACCAAATGACACCTACGTAGACTATAGTATTAGTCCGAAACGACCCGATTTCGCCCGTGACTCAGGACCTGTAGAGATACAGCATACAAATGCCGCAGTTATACGGCCTTTCCACGACCGAGAGCCGACAGCATCACCACCTACGCCAGTTTACATCAACGGTGCTACTACGTCCGGCCACCCACCGTCCCCGAGTGCTCTAGTAGCATCACCCCAAACGCCTGCCTACCGTGAGGAGAGGCCTCCAACTGATAATGAGGCACCCTTGCCAGTGAAGGCGTATCCACCCATGTCGTCACCAACACATGGGAACAAAGGGTTTCCAACATGGGGCTTTCCCCCATCCGTGAACCCCCTCCCCATGACCAACGGAGTCGACCATCCAATCTACGCTCCCCAATCCACATCTCCACGGCACCCACCTCACCAATTTGCCTCGCCAGGTCCGGTATCTCCAATACCCCCGTCGTCCTCGGGCTTATCGCCTACTAAAAATACTCCGTCAAGACCAATGTCGAGCCACAGCTTGGGTGGAACACAGGTTTTGCCGCCTATTACCACGCTATCGCCATCACTAAGACAGCAGGATCTATACCCACCGAGCAAGGGCATGACGCCGGAACAGTTGCGCTCTAATGGACATTTAGTGCACCAACACTGAGTACCAAGTACCAATTGCTGTTTCCTTTTTCCCCTTTGCTCGGGACCTCTCAGGGAGGTAGTCCTACTACTCCTAGCGTATACTAGAGTGACTCATCGAATCGAAACCGTGGTATCTATCGGCTGACCGTTGAAATGTGGAGGTTGCACGAAATCAGCGATGCACGCAGTGACTTTGCCATGTCCGTCTTCTTTGTCTGCCTGGAGCGGAGATTCCCGTCGCCATGGCGTTGCTAGTAACCCTCCCTCACGCTCCCCCCCCCCCCCGCCATCCCTAATCACCGCCACGTGGCTGCTTCTAAGGAGATCTAAAGAAGGTTAAACTCCACGGCCGGTTCGTGGTGGGGCAGCATACTACGCAGTATGGACTTTTTTATTTCCCCGTTTAAAAGAGCAAAACTTTGGTTTTTTTAGGAATCACGAAGCAAGTTTATGGACACCAGCGATGCTTGGGGTCCTAGTAAGGATGCTATTGAGAAGTTGGTTTTCTCTCTTATCTTGAAAGGAGGCCTTGTTTTCGTTGATGATTTGTAGGTGGTAGAGAATATAAGGCATCGCATTATATATTGTGTATATCCATTCCTCAAACGCAATACCCTAGAGGGCTTTTTCTGAGGAATTCGGGAGCATGTATGTGTGGTGATCTACGAAATTTCTTGGGTGGATCTGGCATATGCAAGGGGGGCGGGGCGCGTCCCGCCATGCAGACGTCGATGCAACCGCACCGCATTCCCGGAAACGGATCTCTCGCGAGCTTTCCCGCATATCTGGGACGCCCCGTGAAAATATGGGCATCAACATGCAGAAAGAAAGAGAAGTAAAAGACAAACAAAATGAAAGACGAATCTTTTGAAACGGCAAAGTTCGAGCTGAACGCAAACCCGACAGAAGGGAGAGAACTGGTATCGTTAGAGACATGTGGAGAGAGAGAGGGACAAGACAAGTATCCTCGTGTTCCCTTAGGAGCTCCGGCTACCCGAAATTGAAGAAGGGGAAGGAGGGGTATTTGACCGAGATGGAGGGAACATGTGTTGGTTATGGTGGGAAAGATAGAGGACGATAGCAGACTTTCCGAGAGAGGTCCGTTTCGAAAGCATTTGCGAAACTTCTTGTATGCCCATCCCGACGGAATGGATCAAGGGGTGGTTATTGTAAAGTAAATAAAAATGACGCCAAGACGTTGCCAAGGGGCAAAACATACCCTTCCAGGACACCATGGCCGGAACCGAGGGAACAGATGAATGCGGTAGTGGTGGTCGCAGTAGTAGTGGTAGTAGCAGCAGTGGCAGGAAGGCGGCCAGCCAGCCCTAAGCTTCGCGTTGCATCCAGCATGGTGAACCTCTCTCCGCCACGAGGGCAGATATGGCCAGGAAGGCAAACCCGCTTTGCCACACCTCACACCTGGGATGGCACTAGCGGGTGGTGCTAGCTCCCGCCGCTTCTGTCTGCAATGGCCATGGCAGGACAGCGATTCAAACGCGCCTGGGCCATTCCCATAACATCCAAGTCTCTACGGGCATGCGAGCAGCCGTCGCTATACTACCCGACACCCTCCCGCTGTAATCTGCGCAGCCGAAATGCAAGATTCCGTTTTCCCCGTACGAGAGGAGGAGCGAGAGAGCGCGCGTTGTCGCCCCCAACGTGTTCTGAGAGGACTGCGAGAACGACTGCAAACGCCGCACCCGGACGTAGCGAGCTGGTGGAGAGGCGGGGCAGGTGGATGTGTGTGGAACACGCTGATCCTCGAGGCGAGAGAGGCGTTCTGGGCACTGGGCGCTGGGCACCGGCATTGCAACCAGGGATTGGTGGTGGCATTGCGATCGGGGATTGGTGGTGGCATTGCAATCCGGTGGTGGTGGTGGCTTTGGGCGCGCGCTCGTTTGCAATCGGCTGCGGCTTTTAAAGCGGCACCGGCAACATATCATCCGCAAAGTAATCAGTGCTGTGTTGACCGTCCCGAAAACGTATCGCAGAAGGAGAGTGGCGTACTAGATGTGGTATAATTCGTGCCCTAGCCATTCCAGGCCCAAGTGGCTGTCTCAGCTCTCAGGTAGATGGTGTGGTCCAATTCCCAGTTATAGGTTTTTCGGGGGATGGCATCCGAACCCCGGGTGGGAGTGTCATATTCAACACATTCCCATGTCCTTTTGGTGGTGTTTGGGTTACTTCTAGACGGTCAGCGTCCCTGGGCTTCTTCTGTGTACGATAAAGAATTGCCCGCCAGCGTATGAGTGTTCGGTGTTTCCTCCGGATCTATCCTCTAACACCTAACTCGTACGGTCGGACAAAGAATGGTATAGCCCTCTGAAGGACCTGCAGTAGATCGATAACCAGTGGGTCACGGTGCTGTTTGGGCAGCTCAAGCCGCTTGCCTTTGCACAAGGACCCTGACTGCCGATACAGTCGCATGCTGTATAGCGGGTATTTGCTAGCAGTTCGTCCTAAACATTTCCCTAGTCCTCCACCTAGGACACTCCCACGCGCACTCATTTTTAGAAGGTCCACCCTAATGCACAAGTTCAGATGAACTACTGCTAGGCTTTCCCACTGGTTCGTCGATCTGGTCGATCTGCTTTTCCAGAAGGCCGTCAGCAACCATAAAGCAAGACCTTCGACAGCCCAAATCACACACTCTCCAGCTTATTCTAAACACGCACCTCCAGTGTCAACGGGCCATCCATCAAGAGAGCCGCAGGAACGATCGCCAGATGGTAACACAATCAATACTCTAGCAACCAGTTCATCGATAAAGACACACTTACCAGATCTTCGATCGTGGTGTGTTAAAAAACCGCCAAAACTTCCGCCTAAATCGCACCTCTACCCGTTGCGATACATATCCCCTCGTTTTCCAATAGCATATCTCCTGAGAGTCAGCCGCGGCATGGCCAAACAGAACCTGTCACCGTCGACATACCCCAAGCCCGGTGACCTTCATTACAGCTCCATCCACCTCGAACATACCGACAACGCCAACCAGTACCCACAAGGGGCCTGTGGCCTCGGCTGTAGTCCCCATCGCTTTTCACCAACACTGGGCCCACAGAACTCTCGAGATATGACGAGGCAGGTATCGGGACTGCTGCAGAGGGTCGCTGATTATTCCAAAGGACATGACGTTACACAAGGGAACACTCCTGAAGAATTAGGAGATTTTGATGTGAGAACTCTTCCAGCCGCAAATAACGACAGCCACTGATCTGTGCTAGGGTACTTTCTCTCAGTTCCGTAATGATTCCAATGGTGAAGGATATGGCGATGGGCTCGTAGGTTCCCTACCTAGTACATTATCGTTAATGTATCACTTGACCAAGCCTGACCGTCCTTACAGGACAACCACCAATCTATCTCCAGTATAAGCCTTTATCAATCACGAGGCGACGAGCTGCTAGCTTTGCCAGCGAGTGAACACCAGGTATGTTAACGACCACCTCTCTGTAAGTTATTGAACTAAACAAGTCCTATATTAGGAATTCGGGGACAACTCATATCTCGGCTCTCCCTCAACACCTACCCCATCAGTTCAGAACCAAGGAACTAGACGAACTCGGAGTGGTCGCCCTATCGGGACACGAGGGACACGGGACACCACAGGGACCAACGAAACACGAGTTGCAAGATCGCCTAGAGCGAAGAAGGCGCCTAAACAAGGAAAGGGTGAAAAACCAAAGGTACCCCGACTAACTGCTCCACTGAGCGAATTGACCTATGGATTCGACCACATTCCAGTACGTAACATGGAGGAATGGGTAAACAGGTCAATAGAAGTACGCAGACAAGAGGTGGAGAAACGGAATGGTTACGTGACTAGACCCATGAATTCCTTCATGTTGTACCGCTCTGCGTACGCCGAGCGGACAAAGCTGTGGTGTCTCCAGAACAACCATCAAATCGTGTCCTCTGTTAGCGGAGTAAGTTGGCCATTGGAGCCTTCGTCAATCCGTGGGAGGTACAACGACCTCGCGAAAATCGAGCGGGTAAATCATCAGAATGCCCACCCCGGTTATAAGTTCTCCCCCAGCAAGGCGCAAACCAGCAAAAGGAAAGTCTCTGAAGACGAGGACTCTGAACCTAGCGACTTCGATGATCCTGATGAGGACTACGGCAAAATCCTAGAAACCCGAGCTAAAAGGAAAAGGAAGGGCAAAAAAAGCAAAAAGCCTGGGAAAGAGGCTAGTTATCCTCCCAATAGCACGATTAGTTTAGACCACCACATTGGGAATGGCCTAAACAAGTCATCCTACCAAGCAACCAATCCCGGAAAACCTTTGCCAACAGCAATGGACACGACTAGCCTCTACGGCCACTATTACCAGTCAACAATCCGTCAAAATTCATCGGCTCCGAATGTTGAGGACGTGACCATGCGAAAGACTGAAGCACCCGGTATGCACTATGCCGAGATACCGCCATTGATTGGTTTGCCCGGCGGACATGAGTACGATCTGATGCGTATGTCGTTCGTCAATAACTCGACACCGCTAGACACAATGAAAGTCGATCCTTCTCTCCTTGAGTATGACAACCAACACGCTGTTCTGGCGACAGAGGACAACTTCAGCGAAGAGAGCATGGCTTCTCCCAACAGTAGCTTCCTGGGTCACATGCCCGATTCTCAATTTACTTCGCCCTATGCAGTGGAAAATCTCCCGTCAGAGGACCTCCATGACTACCTAAGTTCACATTCCTGTATTGACCACAACCAGGTACATGGATATCAACCGGAACATAAACTCTTGGACCTTGGTCTCTTTCATGTAAACGGCAGTCAACACGAACATTGGCAAATGAGTGAAGACACGGAAGAGCTAGACCCAGGCTCTGAGTACGACAAGTGGATGGACGATAAAACAAGGGAGTGAAAAGGGCATCTGGTGGTCTGAATAGACTTAATTTTCCTTTCGTTTTTTGGAGAGGGAGGGGAGATTGTAGATGAAGAATAAGATGCGAGAAGTAAAAGGTGTACCTTGGAGGTGGAGCTGGATAGTAAGTAAGCTTTATCTGGAATCAGTTGAACTGGTGTTAGGGTTGGCCATTTATGGCGTTAGTCTGGTTTCTTGACAGTTCAGACGAGGAACTTGAAGTGTATGCTCAACGGCGTGACATCTTTTCTGCTTTTGGTTTCCACTGGCGGCCTTCTTTTCCCCAGGATAAACAAAATACTGTTGAAGCTGGGATACCTAGTCAGTCAAAAGTATTTGACTATCTGTATCTCTTGGGGGAGGGGAGGTAAATTAAGCAATGTTTAAGATAAGGAACAAGAAGGCCAAATACTCCGCCACGTTCATCACACCTAAGTTCAAGCTATTACAACAAGGAGCTGCAGAGTGTGTGTACCCTTGAACAGACGTGGCGCCGCTGGGTAAAACCGAGGCATTCGATCCGCTCCGAGTCGCCCATAGCGTATTTTACATCCAGCCACGGATGGCCGTAATGAAGTTGTGGTGTGGTGTGGTTGCTGCGAGGACCCGCATATTCCCGCGATGCTTATTCATACGCTTCACAGTCAGTTTTGTCCCCAATTCCTTGGCGACAGATGCTCTACAGAACGGATCCCCCACAGAATCACCAAATTTCGCCGTAGGTGATACATAAGGGCTACAGTAGGGCAATGTATGGGGAACTTGGAAACAAGTTGGTCAGCGTTCCGTTGGACACGAAAGAAGGCTTAAACTGAGCCTGCAATAGGTTCAACACGCCAAACGTACTCAGTCTCTCGCGCACCTTCCACCCTACCAGACCGAGATCGTCCGTGCTGTGACGCGTGAGGTGAGAGACCTGGATAAGGACGTTACAGCTATCCTGGAGCCATTCGAAGGCAATTTCGACCCCTCTGCAGAGCCTGCTACCGCGTGTGCACTGCTAGTTGATCACCTTTGTATGCGCAGGAATAAACGATGCCTTTTGGCGTACCACCAGGTGCGGGTAGACAAGCTTGAGGAAATGTGCTGGAAAGGGAGCGATGTGCTCGAGCATGCACAACCTGAAGGCCATAGTGCTAACGGAACCGAGTCTGCGAATGGCACGAGCTTAGTTGCAGATGCGGGGAATGTTAGCTCACTCAGTCCCGAGGAAGAGGAATACGTGAGGCAATTCAGCGACCTGCTTGCCGCATACAAGGGGCAGTGGACCGATATCGATCTCACTGGATCCCTTGAACCACCAAGAGACCTATTTATTGACGTTCGGGTACTGAAGGATGCTGGGGAGATACAGACGGAGTACGGGTAAGCTAGACCTAAATTCCTCTGTTTCTGCGGAGTTGATAGAGTGGAATTGATTCCTGCATGTCCGCTACAGCACCATCACTTTAAGCAAGAACTCTCAATTCTACGTCCGGCAGGGAGATGTTGAACGATTAATTGCCCAGGGATATCTGCAACGGCTCAGCTGAGCAAGAAATGGGAGAATTTTTCGGTGGCGGATGGCATTGCAATGATGAGCTTTGGAGTTCCCGGTCTCGGCAGCACCCAGCCAATCACTCCTCTGCGGGTTACACAACAACTTGTCTCCATTCCCCGCATTTCAGCCCAAGTAGCAGGCAGGTCTGTGCCGGGGCGTTCTGGTCCGATGCCGCGAAGAGGGGTGCATTTGGCGCGTGCTTGGGTTCACATGCAGTGGCTCGTGAGATCGCGGGCGGCTGACAATGAAAGTTTTTCCGAACACATACATATAGTTCCCCGGGGGCGCGTTTGAAGTTACCCATCAAACCATTACCCCTGACTCCATGTGAGGCCTGGTGTCACTTCTCAATAGGAGGAACCCTATTCCACGTCGTGGGAATGCACTTGTACTCCACGGAGCAGCACGCGCAGGATTGGCAATATGGCGCAAGAGCATCGTAATCCCATCCGGTGAGATTTTCCGTGGATCCGGATTGACGGGCATGCCAAGCGCCCGAGAAGCAAAAGCAAAACATGCAACGGCGTCGCCGCCCATTCGCTGAGGCCCAGCCGTTGCTCGAACCCAGCACCCAGACCAAAGCTCTCCCACCATCCGACTGCCCATGCGTAGCAATGAGCCCCTCTCCCAGTTCTCTCTCATGCTCGTTCCGCAAGCACAGCGCTCTCTGCCTGAGCATGGATCGCATGGATCAGGCTGAACGTCAGAGTTTTATCGTATCGACCAAGATTCCAGCCGCTAAGCTGCATCGGAACTGGCACTTCACCACCTCTGCGGCAAAAAAAGCTAGATGTGGGTGCATCCAATGTTTAAACGTCCGCCTTCCCTTGAGGCTTGAGACTCTCCTCACCTCTATTTCTCCTTCCCCCCTATGGATACACTAGTCTTAATTGTTTTTACGTATCATTCACTCTCTCAATTGGTTTCTAAATGCACACTTGTCGGCATATCAAAGGCTCTTTTGTGACGGTAGCATGAGGCTCTCGCTTGGGACCTACTGAGCTCGAGTTGGATCCCTTGCTGGATGTGGCAGACGGGCTAGTCGCATCTATACCAGGGCGGGATGTCTAGTTCTTTCTTTGGGGGTCGGAGGAGCCGTTCTCAGGGATCGCGCCTCTCACACCAACACCGACTACACTCTAGTGACGATACTGATGATGCTATTGAGGGGTATAGAACTCCGCCCGACGAGTCGGTGCACGGGAGCCAGCGTGTACCATCCCCCGCTGCTGGCGCAATGTCTTCCTCTTGGGGACAGAAGCAACCACCTCGGTCTTACTTTCAGCTCTCTTACTATGGCTCACCAGGTATGATGACGTCAGCGCTTCCCATTGTCTAAACTCTAATATTAATGGTGTTTAGGGCTCGCAGACGCTGCACAATATGCATCCCACGGAGTCCGAGAGCAAACCGCTGAATTGGCTGCCTTTGCGTTGTCAGAAGTCGCGTCGTCCGTAGGCAGCCCCCCACGACACGAGGCTTCGCTACAATCCTACGGAGCCACCGGCCTGGGCTCCGAAAGTTCTGAAGTGTCAAACGTACAAGAGGTAATTCACGAAGAATCAGAGCCGTCATCTCCGGACAGCCTACCTGGTAGGCCCCATAGGACGTCTACACTAACAGCGCTATTGCGGAATTCTCCCCCAAATGGAGGAGTCGAAAATTCCGGGAAGGGCTCTAGAGGCGAGATCCGCCGCGGCCGAACCTCTCCCCTCCCCAGGGACCAGAGACCTTCATCACCACCAGACGAACGGACGGCACTACTACACAAAGACACAGCGGCCCAAACAGAACAGACAGGCCTCATCAGCGCCCGCGACCTTGAGGGCCAGGCTCCCTCCCAAAGTGGCCCCAGGCCTAGAACACATAAACTCATAGCATGGCTTATGGGTGAGGGCATGTCTGTGGTGCGGAGGGCAGCCAACCCGAAGAGCTGGGACAGGAAAGCAATCTGGAAGAGAGGCTTCGCGGAACCCATCAGCTACATTCCTTCCGTAGTATTGGGACTACTACTCAACGTCCTAGACGCACTATCATACGGTAGGCAGTGAGCCCCCTACGCCCGTCCCACACAACCGTTAACGCTTTTTTAGGAATGATTCTGTTTCCTCTTGGGCAGCCAATCTTCGCAAACCTGGGTCCTGACGGAATATCCATGTTCTACGTCAGTTGTATTGTATCCCAGTTGGTTTTCTCTTGTGGCGGTAGCGTTTTCAAAGGTGGGATAGGCTCAGAAATGGTCTGTTAACCCCCCCAGCTCGCCCGGACATAACACTAAACAATCATAGATCGAAGTCGTTCCGTTTTTCCATAAGATGGCTTTTACTATTCTCGCACAGGTTGGAGAAGATAATCCCAAATCAGTAATAGCAACAACTATTCTATCCTACTCGATCAGCTCTGTCGTGACCGGCCTGGTGTTCTTTGGTATGGGGGCGTGCAGACTTGGTTCTCTCATCGGCTTCTTTCCTCGTCACATCCTGGTGGGTTGTATTGGTGGCGTGGGCTGGTTTCTAGTTGCTACTGGACTGGAAGTCTCGGCAAGACTAAACGGAAATCTGGAATACAATATACCTACCCTCCTTAAACTGGTGCAACTTGATACCATTTTCCTCTGGACTGTCCCTCTATTCCTTGCAGTCTTGTTAATGGTCTGTCAGAGGTGGGTTAAACATACACTCTTTGTACCATGTTATTTCATGACGATTCCCGCTGTATTCTATTTCTTCGTTGCCGTTATCCCAACTCTACGGTTGGGTAACTTACGACAAACTGGTTGGGTATTCGAAATGCCTACTGCAGGAGCCCCGTTCTACCATTTTTACACACTATACGGTGAGTCTAGAGCCGTTTGTATCCCAATGCTAAGACTGGGCTAACGCACACCACAGATTTTGGAGCCGTAGATTGGAAAGCGCTCGTTACAACCATACCCGCGATGTTTGCCTTGACCTTTTTCGGCGTCCTCCATGTGCCTATCAACGTTCCGGCTCTAGGATTTTCTACTGGGGTCGACAATGTTGATGTGGACCGTGAGCTTATTGCGCACGGCGTTTCCAATGCCCTATCAGGCTTCGCTGGGAGCATTCAGGTACGTCATGTTTCCTAGCATCTTATATCTATAGCCCGGCTTTGCTGACTAGGGCTTAAGAATTATTTGGTCTATACGAACAGTCTTTTGTTTATCCGGAGCGGAGGCGATAGTCGGACGGCCGGAATAATGCTCGCCATCGGTACGGGCGGCATTCTCGTCATCGGTCCTGCCATAATCGGGTACATTCCTATTATGGTTGTGGGAGCTCTCATATTCCTTCTTGGCATCGATCTGCTACGAGAGGCCCTGTATGATACTTGGGGAAAACTCCACCGACTAGAATATCTCACGGTACGGCACTCCAATCCGATATTCCAGCGAATCAACCTAATCAAGTTCATAGATAGTCACAATAGTTGTGACCATGGGTGCCTGGGACTTCGTAATTGGAATCCTCGTCGGCATTCTGTTAGCGTGTGTGTCCTTTGTCGTTCAATTCTCCCAAAAGTCAGCAGTGAGAGCATCATATTCCGGGGTAGAAGCGAGGTCCCTAGTCCGCCGCCACCCAATACATCAAAGGTACCTCCGCGAAGCGGGTCGGCAAATCCACGTCACCAAGTTAGCAGGCTATATGTTCTTTGGCACGATAGTCAGCGTAGAGAACAGAATCCGCGCTCTGCTAGAGGAGGATGCTCTTCAAGAGCGCCCAATTCGATACCTGATCATCGATCTTTGGCATGTAACTGGAATCGACTTCTCTGCCGCCGAAGCTTTTACACGGATAAATAGGGTATGCACAGTAAAAAACGTCAAGATGATCATGTGTGGCGTAACCCAAGATGGCGAGACCGGTAAAAGTCTCCGCAGTGTAGGACTCTGGGGTGGGGATAAAGACGAAGTTCAATTCTTTGAAGACCTTAATTCTGCCTTGGAGTACTGCGAAAACGAACTACTAAAGGTTTTCTATAGTCACAGAGACGCACTAGCACAACGCAATGCACAGGCGTCTGCTCAGTATCTCGGTGCGTCACTCCCACCCCACCTTCCGTTGACGCGCATGCTTATTTATGTAGATGTGCCCCAACAAAATACACCAGCCTTCACCTACGACACTACATTCAGTTCGCCACGGAAAAATCAATTGCATCAGGCCGCTGCGGATACGCTCACTGAGCGCGACCCCATTTTAGCCCTTAAATGGCACAACTTCAAGCAGCCTTTGCCTCTTATCTTACAGTCCTTCCAAGAGCTAACTGCTAAGAATGAGGACTTTTGGTTCAAAGCCTGTTCATTTTTCGTACGGAAGGAACACCCTTCAGGATCTATCTTATTCCGCCGGGGGGTGCGTGTCCTCCGTCTACGGAAGCTGCCTTACAAGGCATAGCTAACGAATACTGTAGGATCAGCCGAACGGCTTTTACTTGCTCGAAGAAGGCATCCTCAGAGCCGAATATGATCTGCCTCAAGGAAAGTATTACGAAAGCATAGTTGCAGGGACCACATGTGGTGAACTTCCTTTCTTCTCTGAAACGAGCCGTACGGCGACCGTCGTTGCAGAACGTGACTGCGTCGCGTGGCTCATGGACGACCACAGCTGGAGAGAACTGCAGGGACAGTATCCAGATGTAGCCTCTGAGCTCTTGAGGATTTCGTTGAAGCTGACTAGCGAGCGCATGGCGGCCATTACCTCGTATGTCATGACTTCATCCCTCGCCCGCTGAACGTACACCGAAACAAACACTCACCAGCTGTCATAGGTATGTCTTGACCAATGCTGGCTGAACGAAAACTACTCCCGTACACCTCTATTTCTTTCGGCGCATAAAAGTCAAATCGGTGATCAAAAAGTTCTTCGAAGTCTTCCCCGTTTTAATGTATGAGGTGGGCTTTCCAAGGGGGCACTAAAAGGAATAAGTTTTATTTTGCCTCCATAGCGTACTAGGAAGAGTAAATGGGGAAAGTTTAGGACGTTTGCCATTGAAAAGCAGTCGGCTCTTCTCTTTCTCATTATTATTTTTAAAAACTCTTTTTCTTGTAAAATTAGACAATATCCGTTAGTTCATTTGTGCGTGGTTTTTACAATGTGCATATATATATATATGCCTTCCGTATGTACGTATGTATATGTATATGTACGGAGTTACTCCGCACATTCCCATCCCCTTCCCTCCCCTTCCCTCCCTCCCCCTCCCTTCCCCTTGGAAACACATGCGCGCGCGCGCGCCACAGTTTTCCCCCCTCCCCTCCCCCCCTTCCCCCTCACTCTATCTCACTCTCCCTCTCCCCCCCATTCCTCCAATAACTCTAATAAATTAAAAACCCAGAAACAATTTAACCATCAGCCTTAAGTCGGTTTTACTGGAAAAAAAAAAAAAGCACTATGAAGGAAGGGAAGGGGGTGGTTTTTTTTTTTTTTTTTTGGGAGGAAATAAATTGATGGATAAATAAATAAATAAATAGTCTCTGGACGCCTTGTGCTTGCTGAGGAAGTAGTGGGGAGGCTGTGTGTGTTAATGTGATATAATACAAACGTTTTATTTTATTGCCGGGGGGAATAAAAAAAAAATTTTTTTCGATGAATTTTTTTTGGTGTTTGTATTGATTGTGCAAAAGTACTTTTACCAATGTGATTTTTTTATTTTAATTTTTTTTTGCCGTGTTTTTGAGCTAGAATTTTATATATGTGTTTTTTTTGTATTATTTCCCCGTGTATGTATAGATTGTTAACCCCCCCCCGGTGCAGACCCCGTGCGTAAAAAAGTCGGAGTTATGTATGTGGGGTTAGAGAGAGACGCGAGGGAGGTAAGCCTAGGGTAGGTAAGGGAAAGGCAGGGGGTGTTAAAGGCAGCGACTACACAATCATAAATTTGAAATAGGCTCGCTTGGGGATTGGAATGACTGCCGAGGTTGCGAGTGAGAATAACATAACATGACTTGTGTGTTTCCCACAGAGCGAGAGAGAGAGAGAGAGAAAGAGAAAAGAAAAGCGACCTTGGGTTGGTTACAACAAGTTGCGTTTGGATATGATTCGATCGGAATTTGGATCGTGTTTGGCTCATTCTCCCGTGCATGTGAAGGATTTCCCTTTGCGAATGGGGGCAGAAAACCCACACAGGACACTGGGGATGGGGTTGGGCTTCCCCCGTAGTAGCGTGATGAGTGCAGTTCATATGATCATCGCGCGCGTCGTCATACAGGTTTGTGGGTCCCAGCTTCCTTTCTTTTGTGCAACAAACCAGAGCCGAATGGGCTAATGCAATGCACAGGGAATCGATGCATCCAGCGTGCGGCATCGCATCATGTGGCCTTGAAACATCGACGTCCCCAACCGTGGCCCTCATCCAGGCTCTCCGACCGCAAAAGAAAAGCGCCGGCCGTTGCGCCCATGCCTGTTTGGTCCGTTGGTGGCGAAGGAAAAGCAAGGAATTTGGGGGGGAGAGAGAGTGGGTTGTTGTTGCTGTGGGCGGTGCCCCGGTCGGGAAAAGATAATATGTATTCATAAGGTTCACCATGTCTTTTTCCGCTGTGGGCGGCAGAGCAAGAAAGTGGAGACGGGAGGAAAAGCAACATGCAAACAGCAAACGTGCGCATGCAACACCTAGAGGGTTGAAAGCGATGGAGGTGTGTGGTCAGCGGCTGGGCCTTGTCATCTCGGAGAACCCCCTCCAACAAGCAGCCTCCGGGGTTTCTTTCCTATATGCTGATGCTGCCTTTTGGCACGTTTTTCGACGCAAGATAGAGGGAGCTGCGGGATAGGGAGCTGCGGGATAGAGTTCTGCGTAACGCCCGCAATGTATATTGTACGTAGCATGGATGTAGAGATGGCACATCTCTACAATGTACTTATGCTGCCTTCAATACGACTCACGTCCAGGCTCCGAGTCGATTCTCTGGAGCAGACTCCCCCGCCCCCTCCCGCCAAGCCCAACCGCCGTCAGGGCAAGCTACACCGGGGACGGGGGACTGGCCTGTAAATCAAGCGTCAAGGTGCTAGTGCCAATCTGCCTCGGACTCGACTCGACTCGAGTCCCGCTGTGCTGGCGGCGATGCTGGAGACTCGACTTGTGCCAAATTAAAATTGCCCGGAACAGCCAAACCGCAATTTGCGATGAAGCCGCTTTGTCTCGCCGCCCTGTCCGCCCCCCGTCAAAAGTCACGGTCCCTCGCTGACCGAACGGAAAGGCCAGAGCCACGGGCGGCTGTTTGTCTCATGCAACTCCACCTGTTGTGCTCCGCTCAGCGAGATAGGGAGGCAGGCGGGTGCTATGTAGGTACAATATAGTTACGCTATATTGTACACTATGCCCCACTACGGTAGAGCTACTCATAGGCGGTCGAGAGGTGTATGGCGTGTTTTGAGCCTGGCAGCGGAGGACAGAGTAAGGTGATGAAACTGTCATGCGCCCACTGAGATAAGCTGCCAGGCCACAGGCAGGCCGGAGCTGTTCGGCTGGGCGAATAATGTGAGACGCGGATCTGATATAACGGGCCTTGCTTCACTTCCCTGGCCTTCAAGCGGCCTCCCAGGCGTCTTTGTTTGGCCCAACCGTAATATTACTCGCTTGCGCTAAGCTGTCCAATTTGTCCAAGCTCCCGGCCATCGCCCAGCATTCACTGGAAGCAGCAAAAGTAGCATGGGCTGGGACCAGCCTTCTCCCTTTTACTCGCCTTCCTTCCCTCTTTATTTTCTCGGGCCTCACACTGACTTCTCTCCTTCCTTCCTTCTCTCTCTCTCTCACCCGCAACCTGCAACGGAATCAAAGACATTCTTCCGTGTACTTTTTTGTGTACTTTGTACCTCTGCCGAGTCGCTCTTCTGACTGTCTCTTGCCTCCACAACTTCACTTCTACATTGTCTTCCTGTCAGTGCTTGCGTGTTGCACCCCGTCACTCAGCAGAGTAGATTACCGCGTCCAGCCTCTCGCCGAACCCCATTTCGTATCTTACCCACACCGACCCGTCGCTTCTTCCAGCTTCACACTCATCCGCGACAGCAGTCATGTCGGACACTCAGAAGCCTGTCGAGGAGACTCCCGCAGCATCTGCTGCTCCTGTTGAACCCACTCCTGCTGCGGAGCCAGCTGCTACTTCTGACGAGATTACTTCCGAGACACCAGCACCTGCTGCGGAAGCAGTCAAGGCTGAAGAGAAGAAGGGAGATGCAGAGCCTACTGAACCTGTCGCTGCTGGTCAGTTGGGCTACAAGGCACCTGGCCTGGTCAAGTAGGCGTCCTAGAGCCGCCTCATCTGAGTGAACTAGGACTACTAACTAAGCTATGTTTCTATAGTGCCTTCCGCTTCTCGAAGAAATACTTCTGGTTTGGCAAGGAACCTGTCAAGACGGATGACCTCCATAGCTATCTTCGCGGCGAGAAGCCCGAGATCGCTCATCCGACTGCTGCGTGGTCTCACCAGACGGGAGAAGGTCTCCTGTACTTTTCCAAGTCTGCCGAACAGAAAGAGAAACCATCTGGTGTCATCAACCTCGTAAGTAGTCTTAAGATGAGACGCGTGTACATGTACTAACTTTAACAATTAGGCCCATGTGGAAGAAGTGTTTAAAGATGGCCTCAACGATTTCTACTTCAAGCTCCACGGACACAAGCACGTTTTCCAATCTCACGCCAATGAGAGAGACGCTTGGGTTGATGCCTTCAAGTCAAAGATAGAAGAAGCAAAAAAATTGGCCAAGACTATTCCCGAGAGCCAAGGATACAAGGACGTTCATGAGAAACTAGGTAAGAACCAAGAGTTGTTTTGTTTTCTTGGCGGTGTTCAACCGCCAAGACAATCGAGTCATTATGTTTTCTTTTGTCAAGAAGCCTCACTGCCAAGTCACGTTTATGAAACTGGTAGTCACAACATCTGACAATATTTAGGCAAATCTGCTACTGCTCCAGTTTCTCCCAAGACCGAAGAGACCCCGAAGAAGAGTACCGATAAGGCTCCTGAGGGTGTAAAGAAAGATAATGCGTCTGGATCCGATGAGGAATCTGGAAAGAAGAAGCACAGCCGTTCCGTTTCTAGGAAGCGTGCTAGTATTTTTGGCAGTCTACTTGGCAAGAAGGATGATGCCGAAGCGAAGAAAGAAGCCAAGCCTGAGAAGGAGGAAGTCAAGGCAGCAGAAGGCGAGGATGCCAAACCAGAGGAGCCTGTAGCAGCTGAGCCCGCACCTGGTACGTTAAACACAGGAGACTTTGGAATATTACTGATCTTTATAAAGTTACTACAGAAGCCGCAAAGCCAGATGAACCGGCGCCCGTTGCTGAAGGGCCCAGTGAGCCTGCTGCGGAGCAAAAGGAAGCCCCCAAGCCAAGCAAGAGAGGCAGCATCTTCGGTAGTATCTTGCGAAGAGAGGGAAGAGGGGTCCCCAGCCCGGTGGAAAAGAAAGAAGAGGCTGCTCCAGCTGTACCTGCTAAAGATGCCGAGGCTGTTCCAGCATCTGGGCCTACCGAAGAGAGCGCCTCCAAGCCCTCTGAGGCAACTGAGGAAACCCCTGCTCCAGTTTCTAGCTCGCCAAAAAAGAGTGGATTGCTTGATAGAATTAAAGGATTAGCGCATTCGGTATGTTTAGCTTATTTGATTCATGTAGCTATTACTGATATAATTATAGGACAAGAAGGAGGAACCTGAAGTGGCACCTAAGGCCGACGAGCCTGCCGCGGCTCCTGCCCCCGAAGCAACTCCAGCTCCCGAAGCAACTCCGGCCACTGAGACAGAAACGACCGCTCCCGCTGAGCCTGCCGCCGAATCTACTGAACCCACCGCTGCCGCTACTGCTGAGCCATCAAAAACACGGAGACGATCTTCTTTCTTCACGGACCTAGTCGGTAAAGTTGGGAAAAAACCAGGCGAGGTTACCTCTGATTCTGAGGGAGAACCTAAGGAAAAGTCTTCTCCGCTCCCTAAAATTGTTGGCGGTCTCTTCCGAGGAACCAGCAGGGCAGGGAGACAAAAGAAGGATGAAGCCAAGAAGGATGCTACCCCCGCCACTGTTGAGGAGACCCCGGAAACAGCCCCTGCTGAGGAAACCACTCCAGCCGCTGAGCCAAAGTCTGAAGAGGCTCCTGCCGCGCCTGAGCCCACTCAAACCAATGTCGTAAACGGTGCCATCGGTGATGTTGTTCCGGACGCTATTACCGTTGGTCAGACTCCTCAGCCGGTCCAGGCTGCTGCCTAGGTGTCGAACAGATTCAGTCACGAATGACAACGATAACGGAATGATTCAAAAAGCATGGTCTGCGTCGGCTACATGTGAACGCTGGTATTGTCGGCTTTTATTCATTTTCGAGCCCGAAGATCTGGAGCCTAAGTGACCTCCGACACAGTCTGTACTCAAAAAAAAAAAACACATACCCTCTAATTCATGTCTCTCTTTACCGTGGTCCGGCCCAGCATTTTGCGTTGCACAAATTGGCGGTGTTGTCACTCCTGAGCTTGAAACACGAGGCTTTTCCTTTCATATGTCGCGTTCGAAAATTGATACCACTTCCACGATTGTCTTTTTTACTGCCGAACTGACTACCCGAGCTGTCAATCGTTGATTCGCAAAGTTGCTGCGGTGAGATTTGTTGCTTTGGTTCTTGATACCCCGATCGATAGTAATAGGATATCTTGCCACTAGGGCGGAATTCCTACCTAATAACCTAATTGAAGAATATTTGCCGTTTTCATCGTGGCACAGCAGTAGACCAGTGTTGGATTCGGTGTAACCGTAGCATGCCGCCTGATTGGCCAGGTGTAAGACATCTGGTGACGGAAGCGTCATCGGCGAAGGTTGCTGAAATGGCATGGACCATGAGGTATTGAGATCGCGGGGGGACAGTAGGTGGTGCTGGGTAGTATGGTGGGATGTGGTCCGGATCGGTGGGTGCACGGAGTACTTGCGCGAGTGTGTGGAGCACAGTATATTGTTGTCCCGGAGACTTGATCGGGATGTGCACTAAAAGCTGCAGTGAGCTGCAGTGACCTTGCCGTGTCCTCGCACCCCACTCGTGCGGTATTACGTCTGACATGCTGGCTGTTGTTGCTGGCGGATGTTGCGTTTCTGGGCTGTACTCCGTGCGCCCCAAGAGCTGCTGGGGATACGCCTCAACAAGCAGCGGCGACCAGCACACATTACATCGTACTCCGTACAGAGTACGTATCTCGTACCAAGGAATCTAACGAGAGTTATCCCTCACGTTAACGCGAGCGGCCACAACAAATAACCTCAGCATTCCCCATTCCCCGCAGCGAGCGCTTGTTCTCGCGCCAAGAGGCCTTAATCTCCATTTGGCCCTTCGTTGCCTTCGTTGACCTATACATTCGTGCCAGCCGCCACCAATTCTTTCCCCCTCAGGTCCTGCCAGTGGCAACGCTCAGCTCCCATTGCGCCGGACATACGACGGCTGGTAGATACGGGCACGCGCAGCACAGCCTTTGCACTCTTTCTTTTTGGTCTGCTGTCTGTGATAGCTTCCCCTACTCCCTCTGCTGCGAGTTTCTAGCCTGGTTAGCCGTTGCGGTTGGTTGTAGCAGGATGAGCCATGGTGAGTGATTATTCCCCCGTCGCAAGCGGATGACAGCGGCCAGGCACGCATCTTTGTCTGTGCGTCTTTCATGGGAAAAAATGTGCCTTGGATTGTGGGAGAGCTAATCTCGTCTTTGTGCCGCTGTGCGACTGTAGGGCTGCTGTCACTCGTCTGCCCGCTCGCAATCCAGTCCGTACGACCACGGTGGCCCCCGCGGTGACGAGAGCTCACGCGCCATTACTACCACTGGCGCACAAGGCGCTATAGGCGCAGTTTCCGGGCCTTCGCACTACAATCAACAGGGCAATAGTCAAGATAATGGGCGGGTGGGCGTGGTGGTGCAGCCGAGAAGGCGGCTGGGGTTGGGCGAGCATTTTAACCAGCCGCTGAGACGACACGTGTGGACAGCACAGCGGTCATGGACGAGAGAGCAACTGAATAGGGAGAGGGAGGAATATTTTGACACGAGGGTAACCGGGAGGCCGGAGACTTGGAGTGCAATTCGGATGGCTGTTGAGGCCATGGCAGATGATCTGGATACGGCGCAGACGATTTTGGATGCTGCGGGTATCACAATACCCACTGGAGATCTTGTACAGGGGGCCTACGACGAGTTTGGAAGTTACTACACCGTCCCAGAGCATTGCCTCTCGGATCCGCTTAATATGGCCACGACGCCAGAACCCACAATGTCGTCTCTGAAAATCGCTGATGACGAGGATGAAGAAGAAAACCTAGATACGGATGAAGATGAAGTAGAGCGTCGGCGGGAGGAAAAGGGCAAGAAAGTTGTTCATGCGGTGGAAATGTATACAGTCAAAGCTAGACTAAGTGATAGAGGTGGACCGGATGTGCAGATTGGGCTTGGGAAGGACCAGTATGTGAGAGTGCTGGCACGAAAGGTGCAAGAGGAGGCGGGGGTGAGTTTTCCTCCCCCAGGCATCCATCGATCATCGATCATGACTTACTGACTTTTGTAGATCTTGGGGAGAAATAAGGTGAGGATTGCATACATGGGCAAATTGTGAGTCGGAACACGTTTTGCTGCACTCTCTGAAATCTGAAGTCATATATTCTAACGTTTATATGTTTGGTGATGGCTAGACTGCGGGAGAACGAAACACTGCATTCTCAGGGCTGGAGGGAGGGACATGTCATTAATGCGTTTGTGTTCCCATAAATCTTCGAATTGGGGGGTAACTTTTTATTGTTTATTTTTATATTGGATTCTGCCCGTCGAGTGCTCTCTCTCCGCATCTCATGTATTTCGTTGCCTCAGCCGGGCTCGGCAGCAGGGTTTGGGTTTGGCGGGCGGCCTCCACTTGGCTTCTGCAATCTCCCCCATATGGAGTATTGCGTGAGTGTGGGGAGTTTTAGTCATCCGAGTTAATGCTTTTATTCAGATATAATATAGCCATTTTGACTGATGGGAGAGGATCTACAGAGCAGCAGCAGCAGCAACAGTAGTAGTAGTAGTAGTAGTAGTAGTTGCTGTTGCTGTTGCTGTTGTCGATGCCGATGCCGTTGTTGTTATTGTTGTTGTAGCAGCGCCTAATGGTATGTATTTTGTAGATACATGTATACATGCATGCACGGACGGTGTGCAATCGAGTGCTGCATGCAATGAACGACTGGCGGGATGGTATTTGTCAAGGTGTCCACACGGTGAGTGTGAGTCTGAGAGTGTGTGAGAGAGAGAGCGTGTGTCTCGGAGACGACGATGCGAAACGCTAGAGCGTGCGTGAGGCTGAGAGGGGCGGAGCTGGGTGTTGGGTGCGTTATTTATAGGGCTGCCGTATCGGGCCGGGCTGCTTGCTGGTTGACCAACTCTGGGCCCTGTACATGTACATGTACATACAATATACGAAGTACTCGGTGCTTGTACGGTATTGTACGTAGTATTTGGCCGGTGTATGTCAAACGGGCTGGCGGGAGGCACTGTACTGCACCCACTGCACCCACTGCACCCACTGCACTCACTGCGCGATCCACGCTCCGTCTTGTGTCCCAAGAGGCTCTTCCAGTGTGTTTTGTTTGTCCGGGCCTGCTCGTCTGCAGGTGCAGCCACGGTTGTCGCATTGGGAAAGGAGCAGCAGTGCGTTAGCGCGGGCTTTAGGGCAGCGCGATTGTGTTTTTGAACTGCGATATCGAAGTGGCCTATCCAACTCCATCACCGCCAAACATTGGTTCTACGTGCTACGTGCAACGCCGTCCCGCTCTCACGACCTCGACGACACCCTTCCCCCGTAGATAGCGTTCCTTGATCCCGCCGCCCCCACCGCATCGCTGCGAGATTGCGCAGTCGAACTGCGCGCTCCACGACCTGTACGACCCCAACGACACGATATAGGCACCAAGGGAAAGACCGGAAGGCTGCAGGAATAGAGGAAGGGAAGGTGCTGGGTTTCTATGATATAGGAGCTGCTGAGACGTTCACTCCCTCGCTCGTGGCTACGCACATGCTGGGCGCGAGGGAGCGAGCGATCCTTCAGTCTTCCAGTTCGACAGCGGACCATCATGGCATCCAACCAGCCTCACCGCCTCTACGACCCCCGGAATCCCTCGGCGCCCCAATCGATACCGCTGCAGGACCTCTCGCGGCCGCCGGACTCGAGAGATGCCGCTGGGAGGAGCCCTTCAAGGATCGTGACGGGGTCTGGCAATGGCAGTTCGAGTAGACCTTTGGTGAGAGGAAGGTCTGCATCGATTAGAGGTCTAGGTTCGGCGGGGAGGAGTTATGAGAGGGTGGCTGAAGACTCGCCGAGCTCAGCAACGAGAGACACAAATCAGCCAGGTTCATACGCACGCAATCGGGCGTCGACCCATCAGCCGCCTGTGATGGAAGATGATGAATTGTCCTTGGAAGACCCATCGATGCTACAGGAGGCAATAGGCTTTGCTGGGCTGAGCTTTAATGGGGAGACACCACCACTGCAGCGACCGCCGTATCAAACAGCGACCAGCCAATATTCTTCGAATTCCTTTTCTGGTGGAGGCTCAATGTATTCCTATCAACCCAACGATAGTTACGGGGGGGGTTATAACTTCCCCTCAGTCGAAGAAGACACAGCGCCACTGACGAACCCGGTGTATCTACAGCCAGTCGACCAGGCTCTGGTCGGGAGGGCACGGGGCATGTCCAACGTACAACAAGGTGGGAGTTCTAATGACTTGGGACGAGCCGGCTCATCGACTGCGATGCTGGGAGACGACCTACCACGGATGGAGGCGGGTCTGCGGGCATCTGGAAGCAGCCAGACAATGGGTGATTCATATTCACGATCACGATCACGATCTCTATCGCCGTCAGGAGCGGGATTAGGCCCACTCTCGCGGGCAAGCTCGATGGTCCGGCAGATGTCCCAGCGCATCATCAATCTAAGCAACGAGCCAGAAATTCTGGAGCAGAGCATCCGACGTAAAACGTCGCTGGGGCATGCTCGATTGACTGCTCCTCCACTGTTCCCAGCAATGACCGAATATGCGCACGACGAACCGCGGCCTGCCCAGACGCCACCGGTTGAGAAAGCTCAGCCACTAGCCACCGGTGGCTATCTGCAACGGGCACACAAGCAGCAGTCGCAAAGTCCGCTGAAAGGCAAAACCTTGGGGATCTTTTCACCAGAGAGCAAATTGAGGTTGTGGCTTTGCGAGATCCTGGTCCACCCGTAAGTTTACTTCTTGCCACAACTAAGATATAAGAGTATAAGCAATGGCTAAACCTAATACCAACTCTAGTGTGACCGAGCCGGTTATTCTAGTTCTTATTATCTTTCAGACAATTCTCTTATCCATAGAGTCTTCTAGCGATGTCTTTCACCACGGGAGGCCGGAACGATGGGGCACAACATGGATAGACTATGTGCTTCTCATACTTTTCGTAATCTACACGTACGTTTCGAAGCCCCGTGTTGACGACTTCCCCCCCCCTTGAGCAATGATCGCCTCGATGCTGACGTCCGTACGCAGGCTTGAGATCATAGCCAAAATAATTGTGTCGGGATGGCTCATCAATGCGGACGAGTACACTACTATTGATCGCCAAAAAGGGTTTATCACTGCCTTTGTCAAGAAAGGGCGCGACTTGTTCTCCCCCCAACGACAACCAACTAGCAAGCTCGCAGCAAGTGCCCTTAGCCCTCCACAACCCTCTTTCTTCCGTTCCCTCACCACCTTGCAAGGGGCTGAGGGGCAGCCGGGACATAGCAGGCGACAGCAGCGCTACCAGCTAGCACGACGGGCGTTTCTGCGACATTCCTTTAATCGACTAGACTTCGTTGCTGTCGTCTCCTTTTGGATTTCCTTTGTTCTCGGTATCACTGGGATTGAGGCTAAGGAGCATATATACGTCTTTCGAATGATGAGCTGCCTACGAATTATAAGGCTACTATTACTCACAAGTGGTACTTCAGTGAGTAGGGCTTGATTCTATGTCGGGGGGGGGACTAGGTTTGGCTAATGTCGTGCACAGGTAATCTTGCGAAGTTTGAAGAAGGCAGCACCCTTGCTAGTCAATGTTGCATTTCTCATCGGCTTCTTCTGGCTCATCTTCGCTATCGTCGGTATTCAGAGCTTTAAATCTAGCTTTCGCCGCACATGCGTCTGGTCTGATCCTACAGGGCAAGAGTCAAATTATTCTGTACCCTTTACATTCTGCGGCGGCCAGTTGAACAACAGGTCTGGCAAAGCGGAGCCTTGGGTCTTTCCGAATGGAACTCACGGAGCCGCGAAGCATAAGGGATATCTGTGCCCACGGCAATCCGTTTGCATGCTGCAACAAAATCCATGGAACAACACAATCAGCTTTGACAACATCGTCCAGTCACTAGAGCTAGTATTTGTTATCATGAGCTCGAACACTTTCTCGGACCTGTTGTACTTTACAACCAACAGCGATTACCTGGTATCAGCTATGTTCTTTGCTGTGGGGCTTGTGATCATGAGTCTTTGGCTTATAAATTTGCTCGTGGCTGTCATCACTTCGTCCTTCCAGGTCATCCGAGAAGAGAGCAGGGCAAGTGCATTCACGGCGAAGGAGGAAGTGCTAGAACCTGAAGAGGACGAAGGAGCGCCTAAGCGCGTCAATACGCTAAAGCGGATATATGACAAAACGAAGATATTCTGGATCATCGTTATCCTTTATGGTTTGCTTTGCCAGGCTCTTCGAAGTGCTTCCATGAGTCGCCGGACACAAGGGTTTATCGGTTGGTTCCTACATCTGACGCAAATAAGTGTAGTTTGGTGAACTGACAATAATGCGGTAGATCACTCTGAAACGCTGGTAACATTTCTTCTCGTGATTGAAATATCTATTCGTATTGTTGCGGACTGGCGAAATTTCCACCGGTCTAAGCAGAATTGGGTGGATTTGATGCTGGCTGTCATCACTGCCATCATGCAGATCCCGCCAATACACAGTTCTGGAGCACCCTATGCCTGGTTGACGTTCTTCCAAATCCTGCGGATATACCGGGTGGTCCTAGCTGTCTCTCTGACACGAGAACTTATTGTGAGTGATTGTCTAGTCGTCCCGAAAGTTCCCGCTAACACCTAATCTTAGGTGGTTGTGTTGGGAAATGTATCTGGTCTACTCAATCTCATTGTTTTTGTTTTCCTCCTTACGTTCCTTGGGGCCATCTTTGCAGTGCAGCTCTTTCGTGGCGAGTTACCACAGGTGGATGCCTATGGCAATGACATTGAGGTTCCCTTTTTTACGATTTACAATGCCTTCCTCGGCATGTATCAGATCCTATCCAGCGAGAACTGGACCCAGATCGTTTATTATGTGACGTCATACGGATACAGCTTCCATTCATCCTGGATCGGAGCGATTTTCTTCGTAATGTGGTTCACCCTAGCCAACTGTGAGTTTACCGCGACTTGAGATTTCCAGTGGCTGAGTACCTGTGTGGATGTTAACGCTATATATATCCTAGTCATCGTCCTGAACATGTTCATTGCTGTCATTCAAGAAAATTTCGATATCACCGAAGACGAAAAGCGACTACAGCAAGTAAAGGCATTTCTGCAGCGCAGAGAACTTGGTGGATCTTCTAATGGGTATGCCTCCCTACCCCGTCATTCTCTACATTAGTTTACTGACATAAACAGTACTCTGTCGTTGTCGACGATCTTTAAATTGGGACGAGAATCAAGACACAAGAAGGATCCACTGGATTACGGTCCGGCGACCATGGAGATGCTCTTGAAAGATGCCGTTGTCAGAGACTTTCTTGATGAGATGGAGCCCGCAAACGTACGTTGGGATATAGCCAATTTGGACATGGAACAATGCTAATTTTCGCGGGGCAGCCAACGACACAAAATAACCAGACTGCCGGTGACGATCACCCGCGGGAGGAGATTTTTCCAATGGCTCCGCTTTCATTTTGGGGCAAGGTGATTGGCCGGTTCAAAGACAAGGAGCCAAACCCATTTTACTCTAGGCTACAGTTCTCCCGCGCCTATGAAGATTTGGACCCCCGAGCCATGGCAAGAGAGGTTGTCTCGGCGCAAGAGCGCCGAAAGAAGGCACAACGGGAGTACCTAACCAAGCACCCGCGCTACAACACGGCGCTATACATCTTTAAACCGTCAAATCCAATTCGGAAACTCTGCCAGGGAATTGTCGGCCCAGGACGAGGGAGTCAACGCTTTGAAGGCGTAGAGCCTGTCAAAGTAATCTGGTATAGTTTTTCGGGGTTTATATACGTTGCCATTGTGGCTATGGTCTTACTTGCGTGTGTCACCACCCCCCTTTTCCAGAGGGAGTATATTCGTGGCCATCCAGGAAACTTCACTCGAAACTGGTTCACGTATACCGATCTCGGGTTTTCCATACTCTTTACAATGGAAGCTATCATTAAAGTCATTGCAGATGGGTTTTTCTGGACTCCAAATGCTTACTTTAGGAGTTCATGGGGCTTTATCGATGGGCTTGTACTGATCACCCTCTGGATTAACGTTGCGACCTCTTTTTACAACCAGGGTGCGGTCTCTCGAGCTGTCGGAGCTTTCAAAGCATTGCGTGCTCTTAGGTTACTCAACGTTAGTGATAGCGCTCGGGACACCTTTCACTCCGTTATCATCTTAGGAGGCTGGAAAGTCATTTCGGTACGTTGACCAATATGTTTCCTCTTTGAATGACTTGACACTGACAAGTATATTATAGGCTGCCTTTGTATCACTTAGCCTCCTTATTCCTTTTGCTATCTATGGCTTGAATCTGTTTAACGGACAAATGAGTGCTTGCAACGATACCAAATCCAACATCACTCACCTTTCTAATTGTGTTGGCGAGTTTAGAAGCACTCCTTTCAATTGGGAGGTACTAGCACCACGCGCTGTGTCAAACCCTTATTATGACTTTGACAACTTTGGGAGTGCGCTCTCAATATTATTTCAAATTGTTTCAGAAGAAGGTTGGATTAATGTCATGTGGAGTGCACAGAGTATTACTGGGAAAGGGTTTCAGCCACGACCATTTGCTTCCCAAGGGAATGCTTTATTTTTTGTTGCTTTTAATTTGCTAGGAGCTGTCTTTGTACTAACACTTTTCGTTTCTGTTTTCATGCGCAACTACACTGAGCAAACAGGAGTTGCATTTCTAACCGCAGAACAGCGATCGTGGCTCGAATTACGGAAGCTTTTGCGCCAGATTTCGCCTTCAAAACGGCCGTCCAACCAGCCACATGAAAAGTGGAAAAATTGGTGCTATCGTCAAGCAGTCAAAAAACACGGATACTGGCAAAGGCTCATCACGGTTATTCTCATACTGCATCTGGTATTGCTAATGCTAGAGTTTTACCCCGATGTCTACTGGTGGGATCGCACAAGAGGTGAGTTTTTAACTTTATTTTTTTTTTAAAAAAAAAAAAAACTAATTTTTCGATTTCAATTGGGTTCAATGCTAACTATATATATATATACTAGACTACCTGTTTCTTGTCTTTACCCTCTGTTACATAGCTAACATAGTCATCCGAATTGTTGGCTTAACGTGGCCGAGGTTCCGAAGGAGTTCTTGGGATCTATACTCTATTTTATCAGTCTCCGGAACCTTTGTCACAACTATTCTCCTACTTTCCAGGATCAGCGATCCGATATATGTTCGACTCCACAAGTTATTCCTGGTATCGATAGCGCTACTTCTTATCCCGCGGAACAATTCACTGGATCAGTTGTTTAAGACGGCCGCTGCTAGTTTGACTGCCATCGGCAACCTTCTAGCGACATGGTTTGTGCTGTTCCTGGTATACGCCATCGCTCTCACGCAAACCTTGGGACTCACAAAATTCGGCAGCCTGGAAAATGGCAATATCAATGTCCGTACCGTTCCAAAGGCTCTAATATTACTGTTTAGAGCGAGTTGCGGTGAAGCCTGGAATCAGATTATGGAAGACTTTGCAAGCATCCGGGAGCCATACTGCGTCAGGGGTGAGTTTTTTGAAAGCGATTGTGGGTCTGCGCCCTGGGCTCGCAGTCTCTTCATCTCCTGGAACATCCTCAGCATGTATATTTTCGTCAGCATGTTTGTCTCTTTGATATACGAGAGTTTCAGCTACGTGTATCAACGGTCAAGCGGCCTGTCTGCCGTCTCGCGAGATGAGATCCGGAGATTCAAGCAGGCATGGGCGACCTTTGATCCCGAAGGGACAGGGTTCGTTTCCAAGGAGGCGTTTCCTAGATTACTAGGAGTAAGTTCCCCACCTTTTTTTTTTTTTTCCCTGCGAGGTGGCTTCAAACCGCTAACTGAGATTTCAGGAGCTATCTGGAGTCTTTGAGATGCGTATCTACGATGGTGAATTCACAGTTGGCAGGATCTTAGAAGATTGCCGCGTCGACAAGGCGACTATAGCTAGGCGGAACACAGACCCTATGCCGGGAGTGGTGGACGGCGTTAATCTAGCGGCTCTCCGGCGAAAGCTTGCGCAGATACCTGTTAATGAGATTAGGCAGCGTCGGAAGAAGTTTAATGTTTTCTTTGAGGAGGTTTTGGTTTCGGCCGACCCTGACCGTGGAATATCATTCACCTCTGTGCTCATGATATTGGCACATTACAATGTTATTAGTGACAACAAGAGCCTGAGGTATGGGCCTTTGGGGAGTGCTGGGGCAGTTGAAAATATCCGGTTTGCTAACTCAGGTTTAGGTTGGAGGAGTATCTCCGTCGGCGCGCGCGACTTCAGCGAGTTGAGGAACAGGTTCGGCGGAACATTGTTGTTGGGTTCTTTGACACATTGTATGGGAGCCCCTTGCGAAACCCTATTGACTTTGAAACCGATTGCATTAACGAACCTTCGTCTAGGTACTGGTTTCGCAAATTCCGCAAATTTGTAGAAACACGGGAGTCGTCGCGCATGACAGGCGTGCCCCAGTTAGGCGTGCCTGAGATTTTCATTGACGACGAGGACGAGGGGCCGGCTCAGGGCCAGGCCGCCATGGGCGACGAAGCGGGGTGGTCGCCACTGGCTGGTGACTCTGCGAGGCCATCTTCGTATAGCAGAGGCGAGCTGTCGACAACACCACCGCCACCACCGCCTTCCGGCTCACCCCAGCGCTCCTCTCCGATGAGTCGGCAGAATCAACACCGCACTGGGTTGTCGGTGTCGGATGCATACGACAACTCTTCCGAGTGGCACAGTTTCGCTCGCCCACTAAGTACAGCCGGAACGCGAGCGGGAGACCACAGCCGGCAGAACAGTGCAGTATCGGCGCAGGAAGTTCTCGAGGTGCTGGATCAGTCTGCTTGGGGGGAGAGTATTCGGAGGAGTTTCACGGCGAGACGGCCAAGCCGGTCAGGCGGGAGCAGTGGGCCATCATAGCCAAGCCGCCCAGGACGGGTGTCGCACGGTGGTTTCAGAATTATTCTTTACTCGTGATTTCCCCAAACCAAACCCAAACCAGCACACTGACACTGGGCGGCGTTGTTTTTTATTTTCTTCTTCTTCTTCTTCTTCTTCTTCATTCGCATGGCGTGCGGGAGGAAGGTTGGTGGGGAATGAATCCTCAGGCAAACATGTACCATTTTCTGCATTATTACGAGTTGTCATTGTGTGTGTGTGTGTGTGTGTGTGTGTGTGTGTCATTAGCACTCTCCCGTATTCCGGTTTGCGTCTCTCTCTCTCTCCCTTTTTTATGCAAAGCGCAATAAATAGGGCGAGAAATCAACGGCATGGTAATGGGAGTTTATTGCTCGTTTTGTGGGTTTTATGCGTGTAGTGGTAGTGGTAGTGGTAGTGGTAGTAGTGGTAGTAGTGGTAGTAGTAGTAGTAGTAGCCGGCAGTAGCAGTAGCCGGTAGTAGAAGTAGTAGTAGTAGCCAGCAGCAGCAGCAGCAGCAGCAACAGAGAGAAGTTCCTTGGTTCACTCGTCTACCCTGCCTACTCGCCTACGGCGTCTACCCTACTACCCCCTACTACCCTACTACCCTACTACAGTACCCTACTACTACAAAGCCAAAGCGAAAATGCCAAAGCCCCAAAAAAGCCACATAAAACAATCCCCCTCTCTCTCCCCTTGAAATCTTGCGACCGATCGACCGACCGACCAACCGACCAACCAACCAACCTGTGTTGGCACAGCGCAACCATGCAAAAAAGCAAAAAAGCAAAAAAGCAAAAAAGCAAAAAAAAAAAAAAAAAAAAAAAAAAACACTATGCGGGGTGACGAAACGTGCGACATTTATGCCACCACCCCGTACGTATGTATGTATGTATATGTATGGGGGTGGGGAAATGGAATGGAATGGAGCGGAAAATGGAATGGGGATGGAGCGGAAAATGGAATGGGATGGAACGGAAATGGGTAAGGGTAAGGGTAAGGGTAAGGTAAGGTAAGGTAAGGTAAGGTAAGGTAAGGTATCTTTCCATAACATCCGGCGCGCATAAACACACACTCACACACACACACACACTCAAGCGAGTACGGTGCATTACGGTACGGTACGGTACGGTACATGTAGAAGTAGAAGTAGAGTGGGTTGGTTAACTAGTTAGTTGTTGCTGAGTTACTTACTTGCTTGGTTGCTTTGCTTTGCTTTTCAGACTAGATTACCTAAGCCCGCTTTTCGTCCCGCGTATCCCCCTTTTTTTTTCTATTACACACACACACACACACACACACACACACAGTCTCTCTCTCTCTCTCTCTCTCTCTGCGCATAACGCATAAGAAAACCAGCGACCGGAAACCCGCCTCCGCCTCCGCCACACACTCATCACATCGCATCGCATCGCATCGCATTACATCACATCACATCACATCACATCACATCTATCCATCTATCCGTCCTGTCCGTCCGTCTGTCCGTCTGTCCGTCCGTCCATTATCCCCAACCCCCCCACCCCACCCCACCCCCTTGTTGCCTGGAACTCTCGTGCGTAAATTACAAACGCTCGCTAGACCCAAGTGTAAAAAGTATGTGTGTGTGTGTGTGTGTCTCGCGAATGCGGGATTATTTATGCATGGGGGGGGGGGGGGATATGCGGGGGAAGAAGGAAAGAAGAAGAAGAAAAAAAAAAAAAAAGGGGAGTAAGTAGGAGTAGTAGGAGTATGAGGAGGGGTTTTGTTACAGGTTTCGGGGAGGGTAGGGAGGGAGAGAGAGAGAGGGGGCGGTATAAGAAAGCCAGCATCTTTCTCTTTCTCTCTCTCTCTCTCTCTGTTGCTTTTTGCCTGCTTGACGGGAAACGGTAAACAAAGGGCCTTCCAATTTTTATTTTCTTCTATATATATATTTTTTTTTATTTGCGCGCAACACACTTGTGTGTTTTTCCGCAAAGAAAAAAAAAAATTAAACTTTGAGGGCTGGGCCTTTTTTTTATTTATTTATATATACAAAACTTACATATATACGTTCGTTTTTTTTTTTTGAGAGAGAGAGAGAGATTGGTGGGTTGGATTGACTTTGAGTGAGTGAGTGAGGGTTTGCACTGGAAACAAACACACACGCACACGCACACAGCACACAGCACACACACACAACGCACACAAAGGCAGGCCGTACAACTCCTCGATTATATCCAATCGATCACTTTCAAATCCTCCGATTCGATCCCCATCCTCATTTCCGCTCGTTCGAAAGAAAGAGAGAAAAAAAAAGGATTCAATCCAAAGGGATTCTATTAAAAGAAAAAAAAAACCAACAACAACAACATCAACATCAACCATGCTCTTCACCACACGCCTGAGCTCCATCCGCTCGCGTCTCCGCCGCCGTCACCGGCGCTCCTCGTCCAATGCCAGCACGACCGCTAGCACGAGCACCAACGCTAGCAGCAGCCTGCGCTCCCGCTCGTCATCCACATCCACATCGTCGTTTGAGCCGCTGAACCCGGGGAAACACGAAGGAGAAGAAGAGGGAGAAGCAGCGGCAGCGGTATCGTCGACGCATAGCCTGCAGAGCTTGCTGCAGGACCATATGCAGCGCTTGGCCGTGCATGAGGATGCCGGCGCGCTGGTCGGCGGCGTGCTGGAACCCCGGCCTAGCGGCGTTTATTGTGTCGGCCTTTTTGAGAGGTTGGAAGCGGCTTGAATTTTTATTTTTTTTTATGGGCGAGGGAGGGAGGGAGGGGTGAATTGATTTGATGGGAAGGATTGATGGACGGATGGATTGATTGATTGGATGGATGGATGGATGGACAGACGGACGGATGAATGAATGGACGAACAGGGACAGATTACGGGGAAGACATGGAGTTGTTTCGCGGGATCTGACTACGGGACGTGGCATGGGAGGGAACATGCATCTGGACCAGCAAACGGACGATTTAGTGGTTGGCGGGGGGGGGGGTTGCTGTTGTTGTTGTTGTTGTTTTTTTTTCCCCATTGAAAACGCACATTCCTCACCATCGTCATATTGTACACATCCACACTTTACATTCTGTTCCATTCTATTTTCATTCCATTCCATCTCATTCCAATTGTATTCTACCCTATTCTGTCCTATATTCTCTCTCTCTCTCCCATCCCATCCCAACCCTCTTTTTTTTTTTTTTTTCGCTAATGTCTAACTAAGTTAAACGAAGGGAAAGAAAGAAAAAAAAAAGTTTTAAATTCCGAAAAAAAAATATCGCTGTTGTTGTTGTTGTTGTTATTCTTTTTTCTTTTTCCCTTTCTCCCAGTCTCTCTCCAGTCTCGCCTTTTCTCTCTCCTTTCTTCCCCCCCTTCCTTCCCTTCCTTCCTTCCCCCCCCGTCTCTCTCCAGCACACACACACACACACACACACACACATATCTATTCCTAACTCCTCGACTTTTCTTTTCATATACATATACATATATACATTTATTTTGTTCCCACCCGACAAAAAAAAAAAAACAAACGAACAATAACGACACCGACACCGACGACGACGACGACGACGACGACGGTAATAACGACAACGAACGATGGCGACGATTTATTCCGCCATGTTTGGAGCGGGTTGCGGCGTCGGGTGTGTGTGTGTGTGTGTTTGGGGGAACAAAAAAAAAACCCCCCCCCCAAAATCGCGTTGGGTCTACTTTTTTTCTTTTTTTTTTTTTTTTTTTCTATTTTATTTATTTATTTATTTATTTATTTATCCATCCATCCATCTATCTATCTATCTATCTATCTATCTATCTATCTATCCACCTATATCTACTCAATATCTCGTATATGGATGTATTTGTATGTATATGTATATGTATAACGTAAATCAGGTGTTTGAAATCCGCGTGTTGTGTTGTGTTGTGTGTATGTTATGTTATGTATGTATGTACGGGGTGGTTGTTGCCTTGAAAAAAAAAAAAAATTATAATATATATATACTGTTTTTGTTTGGAGAAGAGAAAAGGAAAAAAAAAAAAAAAAAAAAAAAAAAAGGATAAGAGTTTGGTTGTTTGTCACCAGTCATCATCCCGCTATTCATTCTAGATGGATTGGTTTGCGGGATGGGAATGTTCGCCTTTTTTTTTTTTTTAATTTTTTAATTTTTTAATTTTTTAATTTTTTAATTTTTTAATTTTTAATTTTTTTTTAACTTGCTTTCTGTAGGTTTATTATTGTCGTGAAATACTAGTTGAGAGAAAGAGAAAAAAAAAAAAAAAAAAAAAAAAAAAGAGAGAGAGAGAGAAAGAGAGAGAGAGAGAGTGACTGGCTGATATTATCCCTACAACTAGCTAGCTATTCCCTCTTCTTCCTTTCCACCAGCCCTCTCTTCCTTTCCACCAGCCCTCTCTCCCTTTCGGCGAGCGCTCGCTCCCTTTCAACAATCTGCTGCATTCGACTCACCAATTTTCGGTCCCGCGCCCGGGAATCTTCCTCCGCCTTAAAGACTGAGCCAATACACTTTACATACATTTCAGTCCAGGCTGGATTGGCATCTTGGCCCTGTCCAACGCAATGCTGCTCTCGCAGCAATCTGTCCCAGTTATCCTCTCCCACAGCCAATACCTTCTCCTCTAAGAGCCGATTTCTGCGGTCAAGGAGCTTTTGGCGCCAATTTATCTTGGTCCTCAATACCCGACTGAGGAACGGTGATTGGGGCTTCTTGAAGCGGAGAAAGGGAATTCCTGTGGGAAGTATCACTAATTTGGGAATATGGCGTTTCCCTGAGATTTGGCGGTAAGGACGAGAGAGAACCGGCGTAGCGCCTGGGTACGGACTGCCTGGCTTATGGTGAGGCGCGCGTTTGGATTTTGTCGTAGCTACATTGTCGATGGAAGGACTTTGAGGAGAGGGGAGTTCTTCCAGTAGCTTCAAAATGCGAGATGTTTCTGCTAGATTGCCATTCGCCGATGCTTTGAGAATGCCCTCTGCCTATTGGAGTCATGCAAACACAAATCAATTCGACGGGTTCCTTTTTCGTGGCTACTTCTTTTTTTTTTTCTCTTTCTTTTCTCCCCGACTTACTTCATAGCCTATTTCCAGTGCCGCACTGGCACACCTATGGCTATCGAGCTTCAGGTTCTTCCTAAACTGTTTCCTTGCGAATATTCGAAGACTCTCTTTCTGATTAGGAGTCAAAGGAACGCGACTGCAGTGGGTAAGGATGGCTCGGAATAGAGCTAGACCTGTCGGGACAATGTGAGATTCTCGTATTCCCTAAGGGTAAGCATACAGAGGAGGAAGATGAGAGGAGGGGAGGGGGGGGGGTAGCCTACAGGCAACTCGGTGCCCTCCTAGTCTATTGAGAAAGCGTAGTTTCATTCATTCGATATTTGGGGAGAACTGGTCGACGGTTTGCCCAGCACTCGGTTAGACATGGGTACATGCACGTTACATTGTACTTGTTGATGTTTCTCCATCACGTGCCAAACAAACTACATGTACTTGCTTTGTCCCCAGTTGTTTTTTTGTAAAGCAATTTCTAAACATTGTCTGTGAATCAACCCGCTGAACAACAAGACGGTGAACGCGTACGCCACACCGTGCAGAAGCAATGCAGATACCCCATTTGCTAAACAAGCCATGATCTCACGGTCCTGTGCGGTCACGCACTCACGATATCGGAGAAAGGGACTTTAGGAAACCTCCCCAGCGGAAAAAAAATGTCGAGATGATCAGGTTTTAATCTACCGAATAAGCTATCCCCTCTTTTGCAAGCGTGTCGATTCTAGACAGCTAGACAGAATCCCCCGACTTTTGAAATCGACAAGTTCAGCCTAGCATATTGACACACACACACACACACGGGTCCACCGCATTTAGAGGCCATAGGTTGTGCCTTCAGCCGGCTGGGGGAGTTTCTTGTTCTGGGGCTGGGCCATGTATCTAATCAAACACACAAAGTTATTAATAAGGCGGCGAGAAACGCGCTTGAGTGGTTGATTCTAACCTTCTCAGATCAATCAACACAGTTTCCATTGTAAAATCCCTCTTCCACTGAGCCAGGCAGGTAAGTTTCGTTGGATCGACCTGCAGTGCCTTGAGTCAGGTTAACTTCTCCATAAATGTGCCGCAGCCCCGATTTACCTTGCCGTTTCTGTTATCTACGCAAGGGAGGTTGATCTTGGAGACAAACTGGAATGTTGGAGGAACATCAGGGTATTGATCGCCACAGTGGATATTTAACGTGTAGATGCGGTTCTCGTGTACGCTCTAGGAACAGCTCAGCATGCAGAACGTGTTATTTGCTATCGATATAGCTTACATGAGGAGGCCCAAGGATTGTCCCGTTCCAGTTTGACATCATAATGTCGGAGCCGTCCTGGAGGCCGTAGGAGCAGGCCTCTGTAGAGGAGCACGTATCTCCGTATTAACAAGACGGTTGGCTTGTAACAGTAAGACATATGGTGAGTTACGTACCAGCTCCAAGACCTTTCTCGCCTTTCTCCAGCTCCTCAAGCAAACGAAAGTTTCTAGGTACTTTGGCTCCCATTTTGATATCTGAGTGGTTGTAAGTGTTCTTGAGTGGAATCTTTCTTCAAATCTATGCGGAAAAGGGATCTAGTTGTCGTGATTAAGCGCTGAATGAGTTTGCGCTTTGGAGGGGCAGAGTCGGCGGAGCTGGGGCCGCTATTGGAAGGTTCTGGAGCCGCTTTTGGATGGTGTTGGGATGTTGGAACACCTTTTACATAGCAACGCAATCGTAACCAACAACGTCTGCAAGGAGTCTTGGATATCAGGGACCGCATTTACAGCGCTAAACGTGAGAGGTTCATTTCGGGAGGGCCGCAGCCCAGCCAGGCTGTAGCATGACTGCTCAAGTTCTTCTCTCCGAGCTCTCGAATCTGGTGCAGGAATCCAAGAGAAAGAATTCAGAGCTCCGGAGTGTATGGAGCCTACGTATCAGTATGCAGGATAGAGCTTTCTAACATAAATACAGGCAGCGGAGAGGTCCCTTAATGATCTTAAAGCAATTCCAATAAGCTCGGAGGCCCAGCTTGCCGCAGGTATGCTTAGCGCTTTCCTACGTATGCGCTTATGAATGCTAATATACTTCCTAGACCTGGGCCAACGACCAACTTTTCTGGATCCTTTCCTCATAGCCTGTGGGACCCGCAATGCCAAGTTTACAGGTATTGCTGTTGTTTGTTTACAGAGGTTAATTGTGTCCCGTGGTCTTTCAAAGGCGAGACTAAAGGAGGTCCTGGAGGCTTTTCGGGAGGCTACATCACTGGGTAGGGCGGATCACTATATCACACCAAAAGATGTACTTACTGGTTCATAGGACCTGATATCCAGCTCAAAATCTTGCAGGCCCTGCCCTCTCTACTACAAAACTACGCGGACCATTTACGAGGCGAGCTTCTCGGAAGTGCCTTGTTAATATGTTCGATTCTCCAAAGCAGCAAGACCGGCGTGGTTAATAACACTGCTGCAGCAACGCTGCAGCAGCTCTTTGTTTCGGTTTTTGATAAGGTTGTCACTGAAGACAGTGAGTATCATTGTTATTCCTGTGAATCATCACACTTCTAACTCCCTCAAGAAAGGGCGTTAGAACTACCCACGGTAGGAGAGGCACCGGCGGGCAATGGTTCAGTACGGCTTAGATCTTCGGCGTTGGATGCCTACAAGGTACATACATACCTACATACCTTTTTTTTTTTTTTTTTTTTTGGTTTGCTGATGGGGTGTTATAACACACTGACGTCTCTCAAGATATTCAATGACCTGTGTCTTCTCACGGAAAGACAAAAGCCTCAATTCCTTCGGTTTACGGCTATCCCGCAGACATTTGGTCTCGAATTGATAGAGTCAATCTTGACAAACCATGCTGATATTTTCCTGTCTCATCCCGAACAGGCAAATGTACTCCGTGTTCGAGTTATGCCCTTCGTCATCAGATCGCTGTCGGAACGCCTAAATTTTCCTACTACCGTGCGTGTAACAAGGGTACTCTATGTAATGCTTAGACGTCATCTCGCTATCCTTCCGGCTGAATGTGAGATGGCCTTGGGTCTCCTAACACATATGCTCGACCCGGACGCTGCACCGCCTTGGAAGCGGGCACTTTGTATGGAAGTATTCCGGGGTATCTATGCGGAACCGGGCCTTACTCGAAAGATATATGCCCAGTACGATGAACAAGAGGGGAAGAAGCCCATCTTGAAGAATCACGTTGCAGCGCTTGTGCGCCTCGCAACGGAGAAGCCGACTATCATCGGTCTTGGACACCAATCCACAATCCCAGGCGCTCAGCCCCATTTAGGAGACCTCTCCGGCGAACAAGCCGCGATGGAAGCCGCAGGCGTTGCGGGCATAATTGGCAGTACAGTTGGGATGAATGAATCGGGCGCTCCCGGAATAAGCACACAGTGGAGCTCTGTGCGAGTGCCCTGCATCGACCAACTTGACAAGACAGAGCCACCTGCTTTACCCGAGTCGTACATCTATAGCTTAGTCCTGACGTGCATTAACAACTTCTCAGAAGGTTTAGCAAAGTTCATTCTGCCATTGACTATCCCCACCGAGAACAGAACTAAGAAGAGAAACCGGACTCCGGTCAATCCGGAACAAGATGGGACTTCGGCACCTATTTCTGAAATCGGGCCTCCTCCACATTCTGCCAGCCCAGAACCTGGCAGAAAACGATCTACCAAGAGGGTTCAAGTTCCCGTGAACCCTTTAACTTTGGAAACGCTTCCTCTCTTCTCCGAAATCAAGACTACGGCGGCAATGGTGGAAAATTGCTGGCCTGCCATTTTGGCAACGTGCTCAACTTTTCTAAATGCGGCATTGGACTCCGAGTTCTATCACAGTCTAGTCCGGTCATTCCAAAAATTTACACATGTTGCCGGCCTCCTGAGGCTTGATACACCTAGAGATACCTTCCTGACAACTCTAGGAAAGGCAGCTGTACCCTCTAATGTCCTGTCTGCCAACGTGGCCGCCTATCCGGGTACGCCAGCTGTGGAATCGCCGAGCATTTTCAAGAATGCAAAGGGCCTTCTTAGTGCTGATACTTTCATCAGCCAGTCCCCAACGGCGACCGCTGAACGTGGGCAACAAATTACTGCAGATGTGAATTCCACAACGCTTACTACACGGAATCTCCTGTGTTTGCGTGCTCTCCTAAACTTGGGAATAGCACTGGGCCCTACCCTAGGAATTGCGTGGTCTATCATCTTGGAGACCCTCCAACAAGCAGACTATGTAGTCTTTGCGTTATCCAGGAAGACTGGGCGGCAAAATTCTTTCACACAGAAGGGAGAAGTTCAGGGTGCCAGTGATGCGACGTCCCTACAGGCTAACTTTGGTGCCGAGATAACGGCCGTGGAGACTGCAGCTTCCAGGATGCTCGAAAGTACAGTTGACTTTCCGAACGAGTCTTTCATCGATATCTTGGCAGCGCTATGCAAATTACTAGGGAATTTGAGACCTACTACTGGCGGGGAGGAATCTGGGAGCACCGGTACACGTTCCGCATCTGCGACTCACCGTCGGTTCCCTAGCATCTCTGGCGTCTCCACATCTACCTCGTCTCAAATGCAAGATAACCAGTTTGCGTTGGCTAAACTCGGCGAACTTGCTAGTATTAATATATCTCGCTTGACATTTAATGAGCCTGGCGCTAGCGGCTGGGATATACTGATACATGAACTTGTCTCCGTCGCATGCTCCGCGCATATAAATGCACTCATGCGCCTAAAGTCAGCAGAAGTCTTGACTGGCGTAGTTATGGAGGCCGCTATGACCGCGACACCTGAGTCTCATGAGATGCGTGCTGGCGTCCAGCAGCGGGTGCTGTTGGCAATACGTGCAGAAATTTGTGGCCTCAACGAAGGAAACCGTGAGGCAAGCGTTGCTGGCCACGGGGTAGATATCGAGGTTCAAAGAATCGCCCTTGATGCACTAAAGTCTGTGCTGGAACAATCTGGGGAAGCGTTAGTTTCTGGATGGAGTATCGTCTTTGATATTATGGCAAGCGTATTTAGGGACGAAACTTTGATTTCACCGGCCACTAGCCCTAGGGAGAGCACATCGTCTTCTCTTTCGAGACGCGCTTCTAGAGGGAGATCACCGAAACTCATCAGATCGTCTTTCAGCTCTCTCCAGCTTATATGCTCCGACTTCCTTTCTTCCCTTCCGACTTCTTGTATCTTGGTCTTGGTGGACACCCTATTTGCATTTTGCTCGCAAGGCGATGACCTCAATATCTCACTCACGGTAAGTATAAACCTCCCTTGTTTAAAGTAAATATGAACTGAGGCCCGACTCTCCGAAGACAATCACATTCTTTTGGAATGTCTCTGATTACCTTCGAGGGAGGAATGATTCCTTTTCTCTCGAACAAAAGGTGTCAGAAGCAGAGGATGAGAGAGATTTACTAGCACTTGCGGCTGGCGATGACGAACGCGATTCGAATGCGGCAATGTGGATGCTTCTCCTCTTGCGCTTAGCCGCTGTAACTACGGATCTTAGAGCAGAGGTTCGCAACGGTAGGGCCTCTGTCATTTTCGTCGGCCATGGACGATTTTTTTTGACATGCAATAGGTGCCATTCAGACACTTCTTAGGATCTTTGACGCTTACGGTGACCTGCTGAGTCCGCAAGCTTGGAGCTTATGTCTCAAGACTGTTGTCTTTAAAATGATCAATGCCAATAATATCCAGCGAAGGACACTCGAAACTACTCCTGGCAATATTGAGCAGGAGAATAGGAGCTGGAACGAGACGACCATTATCATTCTGAACGGGGTAGCTGGACTTTACGCAAATTACCTTGATGCATTTACACGGCAGACGGACTTCGCTAATTCCTGGAAGGCATTGATTCATCATCTTGCAACGCTGCTCGACCAACAGTCCCTGGACGTGAACGACGCTATTTTTAGAGTCCTTGGGATGATACTGGCGAAAGTTGAACATACGGAGAAACTGGGAAAGCCTTCAATCGAATTGGCATGGGATTTGTGGTCAAGGCGAGGAATTCCAGTCACCCTAAGCGCACCAGCTGGTCACAAGTCCAGCGTTCAAGATACGCTTCAATCGTACGTTCAGTCGTTTGGGGAGATCTACCGCCTCATCGAGCAAGATATCGATGTTGCGCATGTAGAACGTATCCTCGGTCTATTACGTGACTGTGTACTCTTCCCAGATGGTTCGACGTATTCAACGGATGTTGAATTTCTCACTCCGCTTCAGAAGCAAGTCCTTGATGTAGTGAAGCTTATCCGAACAGATATCGAGGGTGTACCGTCAGCGGTCATCAGGACTGTGGCGGACTTTGCTACCTTTGCATTCGAACGAGGCTCCTCCCCGCCTTCTACTTCTGAAGCCGTACCGGTGCAGGGGAAACGGCCGACATATGTCGCACTTTCAATAGCCTCAATTGACCTATTACGATCCCTGATTCTCCTCCATATTGACAATAGAGACGTCTATTCTAGTGGAGCCTTTCGGCTATCGTTAGATGCTTTGATTGTGCCAATTGTGTTAAAATACAGCTTCTCCAGAGAAGTCAGGGGGTCTCCGCCATGGATGGTAGCAACATCTACATCTCTGGATATCCTGAAGCCGGCTATGAAATCGATTCGGCGGCTTTCAATCGGTGACAAAGAGCTCCGGCGGATCTGGAAGCGTATTGTGAAGATCGCAGGTGCAATTGCTTCAGCAGATTGCTCTCGGGCAACTTTAAACGCCAGTGTTACATCTGACGAGGAATCAGATATCGACTCATTTCAACAAATTCGCGACCTCATTACCCCAGCACTAGGTTCTACCGTTGTCGCTGACAAGACGCGCCGCGCCTATACAGAAAGTATCTTCGTCAATTCGTTCATCCACCAACCGGAGTCGGATCAACTACTGGCATCCGGAGAAGAGATCTTGAAGGGGTTGTATCAACCTCGGCTTGGGCGAACATTCGACCCGCAACCACAGCGTCGATCGAGAATGAGTTATATCTGCCTTGACGAGCTCTTTCGTCTTGTTGCAAAACATGATGGTGCGTCAGCTTCATGGCATTTTAACTCTCAAAACTGACACCCATATTTAGGATCAGCAGAGCGCGTGAAGCTGGCACAAGCCGCCTCGCCTTTTCTTATCCTCCGAACGGGCCTGACCCTTCGAACATATATCGCTGTGAGGCTTTGCCCCTAGCCCCTAAGCCCGATACCAACTAACCATAGCTACAGGATCAACCTTTACGGGGCCGAATGCCCCAACCCCTCTCACAGCGCAAGGAACTCCTCTACGTAATGCAAAAGCTTGTATCTCTGGATTCAGAAGAACGTTCGATACCGGAAGCCCCGGGTGTGATTTCCGAGCACAAGAAACACTTGCATCGGCTTTTTCCATTGATATCTCGCGCTATTGCTGTGACCAGAAGCGACCAAGAACTTCTGAATTGCCTTGCGACGGCACTGGATGCTGTTGGGGGCGAGTTTGGCATTTTCGACGCGGAGTGAGTGCGACTGTAGTTTGGTGCGGAACGTGGATATGGGGTGTTCCTGCTCCGTGCGGATGTCGTGCTGTGTTAGGGTAGCACACCACAACTGCGTAGAACAAAACTCAATTGAATTTCTCTTGGCTTACTACTGCACCACCACACACTTGACGTAATTGGCCAAACAGCGCACAAGCGAGAATTCACTTCCAGCTCCGCCGAAACTTCCACCTTTCACCTTGTCTCTCGCCCACAACCAAGTCACCACTTCCTGATTCCTTAACACTACGTTATATACCTTCACACGACCACCGCTGATTAGATACAAACCCAGTACCCCGCTCACAACCGTCCTCAAAGCAATCATGAGTGCTCCTGCCCAAAGTACGAATCCAATATACTTCGAGTGTTGACGTACGGATCTTTCTGACAGTTTCATAGAGTCCAAGGTAGCTGATATTAGCCTGGCTGCTTTCGGGCGCCGCGAGATTGATCTGGCTGAGAATGTGGGTGCCGCCTGTGATCTACTGGATTGATGTGAGCCGGGATGCTAACTAATTACCAGGAGATGCCAGTACGTCCCTATGCTTCCCTCTCAGGGCTATGACGGCATTTAACAGCCACAGGGTTTAATGGCCACGAGAGCCAAGTATGCTAAAGAACAGCCGTTGAAAGGTGCCCGTATTGCCGGGTGCTTGCACATGACAATCCAGACTGCCGTACTCATTGAGACACTCACCGCTCTTGGTGCTGAGGTTACCTGGTCCAGTTGTAATATCTTCTCTACTCAAGACCATGCTGCTGCGGCTATTGCTGCCTCTGGCACTCCGGTGTAAGCTAGTCCACAGACCCCTGCTGGGTTTACATTAGCTTACTCAAATAGTTTCGCTTGGAAGGGCGAAACCGAAGAGGAGTACCAATGGTGTCTCGAGCAGCAATTGGTTGCGTTCAAGGATGGAAAGAGCTTGAACCTCATCCTCGATGACGGTGGCGATCTTACTGCTCTGGTACACAAAAAATATCCTGAAATGCTAAAGGGATGCTACGGTGTTTCTGAGGAGACCACGACCGGCGTTCATCACCTATATCGGATGCTCAAAGCTGGGAAACTGCTTGTACCAGCCATCAACGTCAACGACTCCGTGACGAAGTCCAAGTTCGACAACCTCTACGGGTGCCGCGAGTCTCTTGTTGACGGCATCAAGCGGGCTACTGATGTTATGATTGCCGGAAAAGTTGCTGTTGTGGCTGGATTTGGTGACGTAGGAAAAGGCTGCGCTATGGCCCTACATGGCATGGGAGCTAGAGTTATTGTCACCGAAATTGATCCTATCAATGCTCTACAGGCGGCTGTCTCTGGATACCAAGTCACCACCATGGAGGAAGCTGCACCGGAAGGACAAATTTTTGTTACGACAACAGGATGCAGAGATATCTTGAGGGGCGAGCACTTTGAGGTGATGAAGAATGATGCTATTGTGTGCAGTAAGTAGCTATTGGTGATATGAACTGGGTGATGCTTACATATATCCAGATATCGGTCACTTCGATATTGAAATTGATGTTGCTTGGCTGAAGAAGAATGCCAAGAGTGTGCAGAACATCAAGCCCCAAGTCGATCGCTACCTTATGCCAAATGGTCGCCACATACTCCTCCTTGCCGAAGGCCGTCTAGTCAATCTGGGTTGTGCTACGGGTCACTCCTCGTTTGTCATGTCTTGCTCTTTCACGAACCAAGTTCTTGCACAAATCATGTTGTATAAGGCACAGGATGCTGAGTTCGGGAAGAAGTACGTCGAATTCGGCAAAACTGGCAAGCTCGAGGTTGGCGTTTACGTGCTCCCCAAGATTCTTGACGAGCAGGTCGCGATGCTACACCTGGATCATGTGAACGTGAAATTGTCAAAATTGACACCAGTGCAGGCTGAGTATTTGGGACTTGAAGTCGAAGGACCCTTCAAGGCAGATATGTACGTGCCACTCCTTATGGCTCCCGAGTTCAACAGCATACACTAATTACTAACACTTCTCGCGCAGCTACCGATACTAAATCTCCTACCTTGGTTTGGTTAAAGGGGTGGGTGTGGTAGGTGTTGCAAGCTATGCGAGTTGCGTATCAGCTTGTTAACGACGGAAGTTTATATTCAACATGACTCATGCATGATTGGATGAATGAATGGAGTTTGCCCTTCAACGGCATTTTTCTCATTTTTGCACAAAAGGGTTTTCAACATATAGTTGTGGGTGCATGTTCTGCAGCGAATGGCGTTTGCTTGGCACTTCAACCACGGTCAAGTAGATATCTTGCATTTTGCAAGGCCTTCCGGCTTTGTTTTGTATCAAAGCAAGCAAAGGCCTTCCAGGTCTGATGCATTGGTGGAATTTGTCGGCTGATATGATTGTGATGTTCTTTTGGGACCTTGCTACGCTGCTCTGTAGTCGTAGACTCCCGATCGCAGGCCCTTATCTCCACCAATCAGCCCGCTCGATTCCCATTTACCTGCTTTCCTCCCACCGTCATTACCCAGAATACAATATACATGAAGCGTGGTACAAGGTGAGATTGAGAGCTGCGCTTTTGGCCCTACTCGGTCCCTCTAACCGCAGTGCCTTGCCCCCGAACAAAGCCCGAGATCCCTTTTTCGGCATTTGCGGAGTTTAGGATTCCCTAAACATTAATACACACATGTATATATCCACACCCTCGGCGGATCGATCCGGAGAAGAAAGGAAAAAAAAAAAAAAATAAAAAATAAAGGTAATGGCCGTAATGTCCGAATCTCTCTCTCTCTTTTAGTATTTAAGTAAGAGGGGAGGGGGCGCACGGTTTTTTTTTGATGGTAAGGTCTTGTAAGCTCGAGAGAGAAACACCACATCCACACCCTCTCGCTCGATATTGGGGTACTGGAGTATGGCAATCATCACGGGTAAGCCGGTTGGTAGGGTGGGGTTTGGGCTCATGAGTAAGGAGAAAATCTATCTATCTGTCTATCTATGCGTCGTTTTTTTTTTTTTGTTAGATAAAAAAGTTCGATGGCTGACTTGTAAAATACTAAGGCTTCACGTGGCGACCTATCATAACTCCTGAGGAGCAGGCCTTTAAAGTCATGAAGACTGCGCTTGCAAATGGGGCCAATTTTTGGAATGGAGGTGAATTCTATGGTACTCCGCAACTCAACTCTTTGCATTACCTACGAGACTATTTTACCGCCTACCCCGAAGACAAGGACAGGGTCGTCATCAGTATCAAGGGTGGTTTGAACACCATTGGTCAGGTTGACGGTACTGAGAAGAACGTTCGCAGGAGCGTTGACGAGTGTCTGCGTGTTCTAGATGGCAAGAAGTTTCTCGACATCTTTCAGTGCGCAAGAGTCGATCCGCTGACACCGATCGAGACCACGATTGCTGTGTTGGCGAAGTATGTGAAGGAAGGGAGAATTGGAGGCATTGGGCTGTCGGAAGTTAAGGCCGAGACAATCAGGAGGGCGCACAAAGTCCACCCGATCGCGGCAGTGGAAGTTGAATTCTCGCTATGGGCGACGGACATCCTCACTAACGGCATCGCCGATACTTGTGCGGAATTGGGCATTCCGATCATAGCGTACTCGCCTTTGGGGCATGGTTTCCTAACAGGTCAGATCAAATCGCTGGACGACCTCCACAAGAATGATTTCCGTCGCCGTCTCCCACGATTTTCGCCGGAGAATTTCCCTAAAAATTTCGAACTTGTGAACGATGTCGAGAAACTGGCGGAGAAAAGGAGCTTGTCTTCCGCCCAGATCGCAGTGGCGTGGGTCAAGGCCAAGAGCGAAAATAATGGTTTACCGACCATCATTCCAATCCCAGGGGCAACCACAAAGGAGAAAGTTACGGAGAACACGAAGGACGTGACTATAACTGGTGAGGATCTTGTAGAGCTTGATGGCATCCTGAGTAAGGCTGTGGTTATTGGAGAGAGGTATGGTAGTCCACAGGCCTCACTCATGAACGGTTAGGTGTGTTACCTAGGTAGTTTCTTCCAAATGTATTAGTGCGCCACTTCTATCTTATCGCCCGGGGAAAACCACAGAAAAAGACTTAGTGATAGGGAATATCAGATCAAGTGTAATGTATGATAGTCGGCATATGGCTTCACAGCGCAGCGGAAACCATTCGTACCGCAGAACTGCGGTTTGTTCATCATTGACAGAGGGTTAAACAATAAAAGCCGCCTAATTTAGGTGCACTTACCATCAAGGGGAGGACAGAGTCAAGGAAGGGGATACATCGATCCATCAGTGGTGCTGCAACTTGCCGTCTTGGGTTTTGCCGAGAGAAAACACCATGGTGATGGAAAGACTACGCTTACTAAGATCTATGGAACCAATCACCATGCGAATTTGGCACCTGAATTGCTCGAGCCCTTTCTGACATACGCCTCAGCAAACCCCAACTGCACAAACACGTTGAGCAAACGGACACCACAGTTTGGGAAACGGATTATATTCACTATCCCCACCAAAATGGCAGAATCTCCGGGCTCTCCGCTCTCCTCACTCTCCTCTGACGATTTTACTCCAGAACCCCATAATGATGAGCACGATCATCTTGACACGCCAACAATCGCCATGCCCCCATATAAACGACTGAAGACTGGCCCGGCTTTCGACCACCATCCCTTGTCTCCTCCCGCTATCGATGATGATGACATATCATCTGACACTTCGGACGATATACCTCTCGAAGCTCAGTCTACATCGCAAGCCCAAGACGAGGAAAGTCATCCCCAAATCACAATATGTCGTTGGGAAGGCTGCTCAGTCGGTGATCTTGGGAATATGGATACTCTAGTCCAACATATCCATGATGATCATATTGGCAGTAGGCAGAAGAAGTATGCCTGCGAATGGGACCCGTGCACTCGTAAAGGCATGCCTCATGCTAGTGGGTACGCGCTCAGGGCGCATATGAGAAGCCATACGAGAGAGAAGCCTTTTTATTGCGCCTTGCCAGGTATGCTTGCAAAAGGGCATCCATTGGTGATCATGAAACTTACTTTTGGCCTACAGAATGCGATCGCTCATTCACCCGCTCTGATGCCCTTGCCAAACATATGCGTACTGTGCATGAGACAGAGGCATTGCGCCCCTCTGACCCAGTACCCAAGCACCACCTAAATCCTCCTAAAATTCAACGCCTCAAGCTCATTCTTTCCTCTAAACCTCCTGATAGTCATAATGGCGAGGAAATTGACGCGGAGTTTGATGACAATGCCACTATTATCACGTCCACAGACGTTGATGGTGCTGTCAGTACCACGCATACAAGCAATGGCTGTGATCCTTATCCAACTGACCTCCAGTTCACGGAGGAGGAGAACGCCATGTCGCCAAAAGAGCTTTTCCGATTACTGCGACGACAGGTGCATTGGGCGGAGGAGGAGCACCGCGATTTGGAAGCAGAGGTTGCTGCGTTGGCGGAGAAGAGGAAGAAGGAGTGGCTGCAGAAGGAACTTTTACTAATAAACACGCTTGAGTCAGAGATCGAATGGCACACCCGCCGGAAGGCTGCGAAAACTGGGGCAGCCCCTTTACCAGCGGCGGAACACGATAAGCTCCAGCTCCTTCCCAAATCTCGACTACCATATACGGGCGAACCATGGTTTAGGCTTGGAGAGGATGAGTCGGTGAATCAAATCCACTGATACTGCTCAATTGTTTGGCGGGGCCCGGTTTTTGTCCATAGCACGAGTATCAAGCTGTGGCAGCCATGGGGATAGAGTCCGTGAAGGGTTGTAAGGGGCATTTTGGGACCTAGGATGGCTATAATGGAGGCGTTATAATAGGTAGCTATGTGATTTATTCGGGAGTTTATTATCAAATCTATCTACCATATCATGCAGTATACAGAAATAAACCATCCTAGGCAGGAAGTTTTAGAAATTAGGAACCCCAAAGCTTCCAAGAGATTCAACTGCGAATGGGAGACTTGTTGAAAACTGAAAACTATGCCTATGAGGCTCAAAGGCTTGGTGCTCTTCACCGCCTTGGCAGGGCATCGTTTCTGCCGTGAGCATCGACGACATTTATGTGTCATCCCTTTCCAACATGGGCTCCGTCTCGCCCCCGTCGGGGGAATACGTTCAAACAATCCTGAAATTTGACCATTCTTCGCTCTCCTACTTCGTACCACCCAAGGGCAAGAGCGAAAGCGACCCGAAACGCAGTGATATTCTCGCAAAGATCGCTCAAGAAACCAAAGCAGTTCTCCCAGATCTCCTCAAGCAGCTATCTCCAGATGTCACTGCAGAGGGCATACTATACACCCGCGGGGACATGGACTTTCTCAATCACAAATATTGCCCCAAGTATACCCTCCCGGCAAACGACGCCGAATGTGGCCGCGCTGGTACGCGCATAAGGGTCGTCGATAGGGATAGCTTCGATGTCGCACTCGACCTGCAATCCCGATCTAACGGCACGGATAAGAAGCCCGTAGCCCTCCTCAATATGGCAAACCCACGCGTCGGAGGCGGTGGCTGGATGGGAGGCGCTCTCGCACAGGAAGAGGCGCTATGTTACCGGTCCTCTCTCTCCTTTACGCTAAAGCGCCGTTTTTACCCCTTACCAGATATCAGCGGAATCTACTCCCCCACAGTTGTAGTTATCCGTGGCTCGCTCGCCACGGGCCACGCCCTACTCTTCCCCGGCATTCCGCTACAGCATTTACCTGTCGTGTCAGTAATCTCTGTAGCCGCCGTGCGTGAGCCGGCCACTACGGATGCTACGCCACCCGGGTATCGGAATAGCGCAGATAGAGAGTTAATGAAGAGCAAGATCCGTATGATACTGAGAGTTGCGGTAGTCAATGGCCATAGACGGCTGGTATTAGGGGCTCTGGGCTGTGGCGCTTTTAGGAACCCGTCAAATGAAGTCGTGGAGTGCTTTAGGGAGGTCTTTGGGGAGCATGAGTTCCGAGGGGGCTGGTGGAAGGACATCGCTTTCGCAGTATTAGATGATGGAGGTGGGAAGCAGGGAGATGGGAATTACGGTGTATTTTGGAGGGGACTAGATGGGGTTGTTGTTTAATTGGACCTGCGGCTCATCGGTCTCGTACTATGAGCTCCATTAATGTCAATGATCTCTGCAGCGCGATGGGGTAACGCCAGCGGGCGCACTCCCCACCTCTATCATAACGTTTCCTAAAATCCCTTATCATGCTTCAGATCGGGCTTGGCTGCTCCTTCCCGATACCGCTTTCTTCTCATGTCACCGGAAACTTACATAAAAGCTTCCTCGTGGGGCATCGCCCACCTCACCTTGTTATCAGCAGCATCTCTCGATTACGTGCCCACTGTCAACGACAACTATATCTTAGGGAGCTTAAGAGTCGGTTGTGCAAAGGCTCGTACCGTGCCTCGATGCACGCGCTCTACTATTTATTTTTTACCCTCCTTACAAGCTATCAACTAACCGGAGTGCAGGTACTATGGATTCTACCTGTGAGTCCAGGCCTCCATAATTCAAGTTTCCCCCTTTGCTTTCTCGCCACTGTGCCAGATTGCTGACCGGCGCCCCAGATCACATAAAGGAAGAATTGGAGCCCCAAGTCGACCAGAGCCCCGTGGCTGTGAATCCATATAAGCCCACTTGGCTATCAACTGCTCCCCGCCCAGAACGCAAGAGCTTGAAAGCACACGGTTTAAGCACAACGCCAAAGCAACGAAAGTCTCCGTACTCACCCTCGTATATGGGACGAGGTGAGAGACATAAAATTAGCGCATCTAAAAACACATACCCGGTGGAACTAAAAAGAGGTACATCAGGGCCTCTGAGAGCGACGCCAATAGATACCAGGCCTTTTGCAAAGACGAACTGTATACGTGGGCAACGCCGCAAGAGTTACGAGTTGAGCTCGCATTCTCCAGTGACCCCGAAGGCCCTGATCGGTCCCGAAACTCAACTTACTAGCCCTGCGAAGCGCCCGCGGACTCCGCTCGGTGTTGGGCAAATACCGGTAAAGAACGATGCCCTCGGTAAAACCCCTAGTGAAATCCTCTTCGAAAATGTACGCACCAGGGCCTTAAGTGGAACACAGAGCGAGAAACCTTCACCAAAGAAGAGGTGCACAGTCCCTCGCACAAACTCCCAGATTAAGGGGGGAAAGACTGTCTTCAAAACTATTCCGTCTCACAGAAGGCGTGCGAGCATAAAACGCCGTGCAAAAGCAAGCGGACGAAAACCAGAACCAGAGCAGTTTAGAGCTAGCCGCCGTAGGGCTGCTCTTACGGAAGGTGTGGAGTCTGATAAGAGTGTAGGTAACCATGAATTTCGGGACTTTGAGTTCGAGCACTTAGAAGAGGAATTCGAAAGCTTCGCAGAGGCGACATCCAAACTCGTTGGGAGGGTACCCCGGAGTGAGATTCTGCGTATATTAGGTGATATTGAGGAGATGGCTGAGAGATATACAGACCTGTTAAGGTTACCCTTGACTGAATCACCCGGTGAGAAAAGCAGAGAAGAGGCCATGTTGGAGATTGAAAGGTGTAGGGATGCTGCGTCCGGTCAGCTCCTTGGATTATGCAGTGAAGACAGCAGAACTGGGCAGCTTGCAGTACTCTTTGGGCGTCAAGGATCCATCTATGAAACAGCAGATTCGGATTGGAGGAATCGTATTGCTGAAGGCATTCGTAGATTAGAGGGCCTCAAGTCATTCCCAGGAGCGCCAGACTTCTCCACCACAGGTACTCGGCAGCGCGGCAATAACGGGAGTGCTGAAGGTGGAAAGGTTGTGGTAGATAAGCATAGTAGGCTGGATTCAGTGCCAGGTGCTATTCCGGTCGATATGGCACACTGGAAGAAGGAAAATAGAAGGGACGGATCTAGTTCTAGTTCTGATCGCGAACGGGGTGCGTTTGGGGATGCGCCACGGTCGAAACACTACGTTGAAGACAGTGACGAAGACAAATCTGAAGAGACGGCTAAGCTGTCGTCTAGAAAAGGGAAAGGTAGGGCGACTGATGAGGATGGAGATACGCCTATACCCTTATTGGTGAATTCACCATGTTCTGTTGAGACCCAATTCCTAATCAACTACGACGAGGAGGTTCAGGATGATTCTCATGCTCATAAGAGCGGGCTTCCGCAGGGTAACGCTGAGGTGATGCCTAGACATGCTTCACCACCAAGAGGAACGCTAGATGCAGGGATACCTTCGGCAGCGACCAGCGATAGGTCCCGCCCTCAGCATCGCCGTTCCTCGAGGCACTCAGCGAAGTGGAGGCGTGATAGCAGCCGTCACAGAAGCTTACCTTCCAGACCTGGAGGAATCCTAAAAAAGGGGCATTCAGGAGCTAGAGTGTCTCCTAAAAGAGTCAGGAATATGGGAAGACGCAACAGCCAGGCTGAAACAGAGGTTGCTACCGTTACGTACCTCCCAGAGAGCGCACCAGCCGCTAGCCGGGCCCTGGGGGTACCGGTTGGGGAGGATTTACTCAGCGTAGTAATCGATGTTCCGCCGCCAAAACCGGGGTCGAAGACGCAACCATTGGGAAGTGGGCCCGATGAGCAGGTAGAAACCTTGAGCCATCTGACTGGGGACCCAGGCTCTGCCCAACCAGGGGCGCTCTATGACAAGAGCGATAGGCTCGCAGAGAGGAAGCTCATCAGAAAGGCGTTCCGTAGACGGCGCCAAAGCGATGGAAGCAGTGCAGGAACGTCTCGTTCTGTAGTAAAGGCACGTCTCAGGGGAGTCAGGAACGCCAAGCTCATTGGTCGCCCAGTCACCCCAGGCGAGGACGAGGACCCAGCACTATTCGACTCAGATTTGGACGAGCTAGGTAGCGACGCTGCTACGACCAAAATTCTTAAAGCAGGCTCGTATGACGACGCGGAATGGGATTCAGAATCAGGAGATGGCGATGACGATGACTCGGAGTACGATCACGGGTACAGAGTAAGGTCCCTTCTCATCCCGGTTGAAACGGGTGACAAGAAAAAGAAACAACCCCAACGCCGTAGCTCTTGGACATACCAGGCAGCTATCGGTACAAACACACCTGAGTCAATGACAATCCAACCAGGCGGCTGCTCCCCGGGCGGGACTCCGTCAATTTGGACCGGCTACGGAGACTCTCGCCGACCGAAGTCGACATCCCCCATAGAGGCAGCAAAAAGGGGCTTTTCCGGAATGTTTGGCTCAGTGGCTCACTCGCCACCCAGTGTTGGTGAAGCTCCAAGCACGGGCAGCCTACGCAGAAAAATGAAGAGGCTTCTACTAAAGCCCCTGAAGGCCGGGACATCGGCCGAGTCGAAACTCCCGATCCGGACAAGCGACATATCTCACGCATCTTCAAGTCGTACGTCCCCCATGGGATCCCCTCCCTCGAGCTCCGTCTACCCCTCCAGTCGGACTTCCGCAGAGTCTCCACAGGCCCCACGGTTCATACCGACCCCGAAACCTCTTTGGAACACAGATGTATGGTCCTCTTCGTCGTGCGCTCCTGATTGCAGGTGGACGCATCGGCATAAGCGTAGTACATCGCATGCATCGCCACCTACAGACGGTGAGCAGCGCGCGCGCTCAGGATAAGAGCCGATGGGAGTTGAATCTTTATTCTTAGCACACCGGATATATAAGCTAGCGGGCATTTTGGTTTGGGCTAGTCAAGTCGCAAGAGGAACGCAGCGGTCTATTCCTAATGCTTGAGTCGAGTATAGTTAGGAGGCTCACGACGGTAGTGATTCTAAAATAAAGCTAAAAGAAACCATCTGATGAATAGTTGGCTGTATGTGATGCAAACAGAAACCTGTCACCTCCAGAGCAGTACCACTCGAGCACGTGTGTGTGATGCTCATTGCCTGGTAGTGAAATGTTGCGGAGTGTACTGCGGTTGGTCATGTACGTGAGGAATCCTTATTAGAAGCGGGATTTACAGATAAACTCATCCTTTTAGCATAGTTTCAGCCCAGGCCGAGCTCCCACAATTACCAAGGCGTAAAGTGTTTTGCATTCACTTGTTCGTTTGCAGCGTGTGACTGTCGTGCAAATCGCTGGCCATGTTGGTACAATATTGTACATGTACTGTGGAGCCCGGGGCAGACAATACCGCCAAGATTGATTAGTTATGACACATGCCGAAGTCGGTCGAAAAAGTAGCAATCCGAAATCTTGAGACGGGCGGGCACCGTATGGATCAAGATCACCTCACTCACCACTTCTAGGCCACAGGCACAGAATCTCTTGTGCACATCTAGCCTGTCTAGCTAAACGTCGGGCGCATCTCCCCTCTACACGTCGCGGCGCGGAGCTGCTCGCGACTGTGAGAGGTGCTTCCAGCCATGAGTGCCATTCTCTCCGCAGATGACCTAAACGACTTCATCTCACCTGGGATTGCTTGTATAAAGCCTGTGGAGACACTGCCGAAAGGGAACCCCGGGGTTTCTGCTGTGGGTTTATGGAGCATTCACGTCTATTCGAGCCCGGAGAAAGGCTGGCTGACCGTTTGTGTTAGAATCCGTACGAGGTCACGACTGAAGACAAGGTTGCGGCGGAAGACTCGCCGGCGGCACAGATATCTCTGACGGACTGCCTTGCTTGTTCAGGATGCGTCACGTCTGCTGAAGCCGTCCTCGTATCATTGCAGTCGCATGCCGAGGTTCTGAATGCGCTTGACTCCGCCCCCTCACTTGCTCCAGAGTGGCTGGTCCCTGGGCTCACTGGAAGTGCCACGAATGGTGGAAGAGTATTCATAGCCAGTGTCAGTCCGCAAACACGGGCTAGCATTGCTGCAACTTATGCGGTCTCGGAGCGGGAGGCCGGGTATATGGTAGAGCAATTGTTATGCGGGCCAGAAGGAGTAAGAAATGGAGGGAATCACGGTAGCAGATTTGCATGGACCGTGGACACCAACGTAGCACGGGAAGTCTGCCTTGTCCTTGGGGCAGAAGAGGTCATAGAGTCGTCGGGTACAGGAGGTGGGCTTGAAGGCGGTGCGGGAGGGGCAGCGACTACCAAGCCCGGAAGGCCAATATTGACGTCCTCATGTCCCGGCTGGATCTGCTATGCTGAGAAAACACACCCACACATCTTACCCCACCTATCACGCTTGAAATCGCCCCAAGCGCTCCTCGGCACCCTTCTCAAAACCTCGCTCTCTAGCAGCCTTCGAATATCGCCTGAAAGGATCTGGCATGTGGCGGTCATGCCGTGTTTTGACAAGAAGCTTGAGGCCAGCCGTGAGGAACTAACAGACGAGTACTGGAATGATAAGGGGCAAGAAAGAAAGAGAATCAGGGATGTTGATTGTGTGATCACCACGAAAGAGCTCCTAATGTTGGCAGATTCAAGAGGGATCCAGTTTCCCAACCTACCACGCA